>CAJNDS010001391.1:527500-560000 GCA_905221605.1 Symbiodinium natans
AAAAAGAAGAAGAAGAAGATGAAGATGAAGATGAAGATGAAGATGGAGATGGAGATGGAGATGCAGATGCAGATGAAGATGAAGCAAAACAAGACAAATGATAAACAGAAGAAGAAGAAGAAAAAAGGAAGGAGAAGGATTCGTTTTAACAAGTTTAGAAAGTGTGCGCCCGAGATCATGAAAGAAAGTACAGTCTGTCACAAGGCTAGTTTCAAAGTTACTTGACGGAGCTCCAAGACCCAGCCCGAAGCGGTGTTGGAATCGCTGTTGTAAAAGGAGCGAACTGTGCGAAACGCAGGCATCTTTGGAAGGCAAGGTTGAAGCTGGAACGAGCGTCAGAGACACGTATTCGAGCTTGTTGACCAGCTGTGTAAGGAGTTGGACATAGAAGTTGCAAAGTACGACCAAGGCAGAGGCGATGTCCAAGAAGTGCTATGGGGGCGACGATAGGGTTCCTGGAGCCAAGTTTCGCTTGAAAGCAATATTGAAAGAGAAATGAGATGCTTTAGTAGCAATCGAGGCAAGACAATTTTCATTGACCATGACGAAGTTTTCGAGTTCTGAAAGTCACGCCTGTACCCATACTTGTGGTGGCAAATTAATGGAGAAGAGAGCGGGCTGTTGTCCTATTGAGATTACAACAACAGGTTTTTGCCTTATTCGCTTCGATCAGAACATCTCGAGAGATGCCACAGCCGTCAAAGAAGGAGACGATAGCGTACGTGCCGATTCCAAGCTTCTGCTTGATGTTGGCAGGTTCAAGCAGGCCGTTCAGCAGTATTTTTTTTCGGGGCTTTTACGGACACGATTCTGGGACACGATTCTTGGATGGCTGATCCCTTTGGCCTTTCCCCAAGTGGCAGCTTTCTTTGTGTTTTGCCGGCTTGTCCACAAGGGGTCAATTTGTAGGCTCCGCAGTTTTGGAAATCCTTAGCCTTGGTCACCTGCATGTGATGCCAGCGACAATGCCGGGGCCGAGTTCTTGCTGAGCCAACTCTTTGCCACCGAGGAATCTCCTTCTTGATTCATGCCCGCTTAGCTGTTGCCGTCGAGCTGTCGACACTGATTTGCGTTCTCGATGGAGTGTTTCGATTACTCTCCCAACAATGCTTGTTGCAGCTTTTGGCGCTCTTATGATTTGCAGGACTTTTGGCTTCCGAGTTTTGTTTTTCCCGTTGTCGTAGCTGGAGTTCGACCAAGAATGTGGTTCAGGTGACATGTTGTTTCAGTCCAAACAAGTAGCAAGCACACCGTTACCAATGTCGGGCTACATGAAGATGCCCGTCAGGAGTTTTGCAAATCATTTACGTGTTGCTTGATGCACGTTTTCGTGTTAGTTTTCTTGCTGATTTTTGGAACTCATGGGATGAATTCGAATCTTGTGTTTTCGGTGTTTTTCGGCTCAGACCCTTTCAGAACAGGCTTGGGGGCACACATCCGAGCACAATGAAGGTCGGACTGCTTTGCTTGGCATGGCTGGCGCAAGCTGCCGCCATCACTTTGCAATCTGACGACGCCGAGCGCCCTACCACAAAGGTGGTGAAACTTTTGAAATCCATGCAGGTGGGGAGGGCCGGTTGGACGTTTGCAGTGTGCTAAGGCGGTGTGCAGACGTGTGCAGGATTGTAAACTTCTCATTGCCTCACATTCCTTCTCACTGCTTCGCGATTCTTCGCGTTGCTTCGCGTTGCTTCCCGTTGCTTGACCTTGCTTAGTGTGACATCGCGCCCTGTATTGCGTTTAATTGCTTTAAATAGCTTCTTACGGTTTATTAAGTTTTTTTGTTGCTTCTGAATGCTTCTTATTGCTTCTTATTGCTCTTACTGATTGTTGTTGCTCGTTCTTGTTTCTTGTTGCTTCTTGTTGCTTCTTGTTGTTTCGCGCTGTTTCGCATTGTTCCGTGTCGCATTGCTTCGCACTGTTTCGCTTGCAGGAAACGGTGGAGAGCGAAGCCAAAGCCGACGAGGAGACGTACGACAAGTTCAAATGTTGGTGCCATGACAACACGGACGCCAAGACCAAGGCCGCTGCGGAGGCGGAAACCACCGCACGTGAGCTCAAGTCGCGCGTGGAAGTCCTTGCAGCCCAGAGCGATCGTCTCAAAGGAGAGATCGAGCAGGCGGAGGATGAGGTAGCCAAGAACGAAGCAGCTCTCGACACGGCCAAAGAGTTGCGAAAGCAGCAGAACAAGGAATACTTGGATGATGTGCAGCGCCTGGAATCGGATCTCAGCGGTGTGAAGACCCTCAACTGTTTGGGGTTTTTTGGGATTTGCTGATGCGCAGTGACTTCTAGGAACATCTCTTTGCCAGTCTTCGATGCAACCTTTGCCAGAACATGTTTTATTGGAATGGCCTCTTCAAATAGAAAAAAGGTCGGTTTTGATGCCGTTTGTGTTGCCAGTTGTTTGAGTAAGGAGTGCCAAGTCTGCGTTGAGCACCCCTGAAGCGGGTTCTTTTCTCCAGGCCAAGTCCAGTGCGCGGCCGGTGCTGCAGCAGCTAATGAAAAATCACTTTACCAAGCTGAGTGGTGAGGACCGTGAGACCCTGAACTCCTTTTTGCAGCGGGGTGATGGCGTGGACGGCGTGATGGGTGTTTTGGAGGGGCTGAAGGACGACTTCTCAGACGAGATGGTGAAGTTGAAAGAGGCCGAGGCCACATCGTTGGCGCAGTTCCAAGAGCTCGCGGCGGCTAAAAGTGCCGAGATCAAAGCCGGCACGAACCAGGTGGAGGCAAAGACGCACGGTTTGTCAACGAAGCACACTTTACTATACAGTTTTCTAGGTTCTTAAAGCGAGCAGTTGCATGCAGAGCAAGGAAAGGGGAGCGTGCCCAGACCAACGAGGAGCATGCCCAGAAGAAGCAGGCAATTAAGGACACCGAGGAGCTGATGGGTGCTGACCTGTCCTTTGTGGATGACGTGAAGAAGCAGTGTGCCGAAATGGACGCTGAATGGGACGAGCGGCAGAAGATCCGTGCTGAGGAGGCCGAGGGTATATCCAAGGCCATTGAGATTCTGGATGCGGATGATGCCCATGCCAACTTCAAGAAGACCTTCTCTTTCCTCCAGGAGTCCGCCGAGCATGCCGAGCACGCCGAGCCGAACCGCGCAAGAGCCGCCGCCCGTGTCTTGACTGAGGCCGGACATACCGATCCCCGCTTGGCTGCGCTGGCCATGCAGGCGAAGATCGACAAATTCACCAAGGCCAGGAGCTGTCTTCTACATGTCGAAACAAGGGATGACAATTAGCGCGTTTCGAGTCATGGGCAGTTCCTTCACTGTTGTCGGGGATGTCCGGGGGTGTGCTGGAGGGGATCAAAGCACGCTTCAGGTGAAGAAAGCCATGGACGACATGGTTTTCACTTTAACAAAAGAGCAGGAGGATGAGGTGAAGCAGAAGGACTTCTGCGTGCAGGAATTCCGTGAGAATGAGGTGGAGACGGCAGACAAGACGCGAGTACAAACCTCTCTGCTTGCCAAGGAGCAGGCTATTGATGTGAAGAAGCCGCAGAGTGAGATCGAGACCTTGGAGGGAGAGGTGGCTGAGATGCAGAAGCAGCTCAAGCAGGCGGGCGAGAACCGCGAGAAGGAGAATGAAGAGTTTCAAAAAGTCGTGGAAGATCAGCGGAAGACCCAGCAGTTGTTGAAGGATGCGCTCGATTCCTTGAGCAAGTTCTACAACAAGGAAGCCATGATCCAGGTCAATGCCCATCGCGCCCACGACCCATCAGGCCCGGCACCGGGAGGTTTCAAGGACTACAAGGCCAACGAGAAGAGCTTCGGTGTCCTGTCCATGTTGCAAAAGCTTATCGATGATTCCAAGGCCATGGAAGCGGAGTCCGTGCGGGCAGAGAAAAGCGCTCAGAAGGCCTATGAAGCCTTCTCTGCGGACACGTCGAAGTCCGTGGAGAAGAAGGAGGCAGCCATCTCGGACAAAAAGGCGGAGAAGGCGCGCCTTGAGAAGACTTTGGTCCAGACACGAAAAGGCCGCGAAGGTGCGGAGGACGCTCTCCAGAACCTTGCGGACACCAAAGCCGGTCTCCATGAGAGCTGCGACTTCCTCATGCAAAACTTCGAGGCACGGCAGGCGGCCCGCAGCGAGGAGATGGACTCCGTCAAGAAGGCCAAGGCCATCCTCTCCGGCGCCACCTTCGCGGAGATCCAGTTGGATTGAGACATATGGGCCCCCTCTGAGACTTAACATGTACATGTGTAGAGTCTGGCTTCCAACCTGCTTAAGTCATCAAAAGCACTTCTGGCTGTTGCTTGCCAATGGGCCGAGACGTCATCAAGACTCAACGAGCCCAAGAAGGTGGAAAGTGGATTGTCAGGATTGTCGGATTGTCGGCTGAGAAGCACTTGGCTTGCAGCTGGAAGAGGGACATAGACATAGACTCACGGTTCCACCCATACCAGTCCACTCCACAAAAACCATATGCTGCAATGTGCCTTAGCTGCCAAACCTTCAATATGTAAAGTCGTTCGCCGAGTCTGCTTGATGCATCCCAACCCGGGAACACACCTACCCAACAAGGATCTCATGGCCACAGCCGTTCTCAGCCCCAGAGCACATTGTACCCGAGCTGGGTTCCTGGTTCCTGCTGTGATGGGCCACCGCCGACGGGCGCGCAGCATGAGCCCGGCCCAAGACCAGTGGGGTGCCTTACAGTGCCTACCAGACAGCTCGCGAAGGGTACTGTGAGGTGATGCAGGAGTTTCCAGGCGTTAGACTGGCCCATGTTTTAGAAGCAGCAGAAGCAATAGCTGCAAGATGTTGCGCGTTCATGGCCGGTGTCTGACATGTCTCTGGGTGCCTGAGGTATGGAAGAAGAGGCTGGTGGGCGCTCCTGCTCTCGACTTTCTGAGGGGTTCAGAGGGCATTGATTCAGACTTGGTTGACTCGTCAACCGCAAGTTTCTATGAATGACATGAATAGATGTTTGATGTGTGAACCCATGAGTGCCAGTGCATGCCCGAGCCTGACATAAGAACTGGAGACCCTGGCAAATCACACAAGACTCAGGGGACGGGAAATCCTGTACACTGAAATCCTGTTGCTTTCACATGATCGTACCAGCAGTCTTCTTCCCGGTGCAGGCCCTTGACGTCGACGAAGCAGCAGCCCAAATATCTGAAGCATAGAGTCAGGATCGTCACCGTGCAAACAAACATACTGAGCCCCCAGCCCAACCAAGGACCGAGAGAGCAGCTTTCGAGAGCAGCTGACTTCGTGGCGGGCTGAGTGGTAGTGACACGAGGTGTTTAAAGAGAAGAAGTGCTATGGTACGCTATGATAACTATGTTCCAACGTCGACGACAGAGATGGGTCAGAAACGTCAGGAGGGTCACAACGCCTGGCATGGTCAACATTGGCAGAGTTGGAGCATCTGGAAGGAAACAACGGCATGTAGTCTTATCGCGAGAAAGCTTTGACAACAGCAGCTGCACTCACAGCATGCAGCGAAGAGCTGCAACCTTCCAGCTTCAAGAGCACGCAGTGCTCAACCAGCACCCGCAAAGAGAGGATGGGATGGATGGGTCGTGGCAGTAGTTACGAAGTTCGGTAGCAGGTGAGCACGGTGAGCCTCCCCCCCACACATGTCACTTCCAAGGCTCCAGCACCCGGAGAGCCTGGCGGCGCGACGGGTGGGGGAGTCGATCAGTCTCCCAGGCCGGATTCCGTTGTGAGTGCCAATTTTGAAGTTTTGCAACACATTGCAGTACTGGCTACGCGTGCCGGGCAGAATGCATGATATTGGCAAAGCGACCGTTTTGGTGGTGTGCTGGTATCTTGATCATCATTCCCTTGATTCTCAACACGTGCACGCTTCTAGACTTGCATGTGTGCCTTGTGACATGTTTCTCCTGCCGCCCGTCTCTCGCAAACCCACTCCTGAACCAACTTCCCCTAGAAAAGGGCATGCCGTTGGAATGTTCAGCAACACGCTTCCTCGGATTTCGAAGGATCGGAGGATTGCGCAACGGTTGCGCTCAACTTAGCACATCTGTTGTCAGCTGCTGTGGCTCATGCTGACGGAATGATGATTTCTGCTGCCTCAAAGGTGCAACAGCCTGTTTTGCCCAACGGCCTTGGGCTCAGAGCGAGAATTCTTGTGGAAAGCCTATGTTTTTCAACAGCATATTGTCTCCGTCCGTGTGTGTGTGTGTGTGTGTGTGTGTGTGTGTGTTTCTGTGATCTAAGACAGCGCAGGCAGTGGCAGCCTCCTGCGCGAGGACTTCGAAGGTGCTAAAGGGATCCAAAGGGCACCGGCTTGGGGAAACGGATAGGTGACACCTGTGACGCCTGTTGTCAGGCTCGCCGCTCAGGATGTCGCCAGAGATGCCGAGGCTCGGGCCCAGTGCACAGCCGCGGTTCGAGGGAGATACCAGCACCATCCGGCACCATCGGCACCTTGCGCAGGCGCGAAAACTTTGCGGGTCGTGAGCCCAGCAATGCCAGGCAAATCTTGCGTGATGTAGAGATTCCTGAGCAGTCAAGAGAATGAGCGACAGCGGCACTTTTTTTAGGTCATAACCCTTTTCTTTCGTTCGCTGACTGTACGGGCTCGCGTCAACAAAAGAGCAAGCACTGACAGCCTTTGACAGCGTATGACAGCGTAGAACAGCGTGCAAGCTCTGGGTGTGCTGGTCTCCAAAAGATTACTCAGGTGTCGTTGCTCCCTTGCTGGTTCTCGCCCCTGTGTGGGGTCGACGACCAGCGTCGTATCCCTCAAAGGGTTCGTAATATCCCTCAGGCCAGACAGGACGAGTCGTGTCTTCACCCGCCAGCCTCAGCCCCAGCTCTTGGCTGAATTTGGGGTGAGTTCTGTTGTTGGAACCGTGTTTGTTTCTTTGTTACACAAGTGCTTCTCAAGATTTGCTTGCCTTGCAAAACCCGATGCCCCTTGTGTGGTTGAATCTTTCGCCCGAGCTCCACACTGTCCTGCACTGTCCTCCGTGCCCCAGAGCCCCAGCACAATCATGATGATGATCATGATGATTCTTGAGGTTTTGGTTAACTTAGGCCCAGCTGCTGTCGTCAAATCAAACGGTGGGATGGCAGAGGCAAGGGGGCAGTTCTTCAGTGCTTGTTGTATGGTGTGCTTACGCTATGGGTAGAGGAGGTTGATAATGTGACCTCTTGGCGTCTGCAAGAATATGAGCAGCAAAAGTTCGACATGGATACAGAACCCGAAGCAGATGAAGCATTGCCTTCCGTGCTTGTCGCAGTTCAGGCCCCAACTCGGCTCTCAGATCCCAGCTTTAGCTTGCCCCCTCAACCGAACAACTCGCAGCGCGATGCGCAACGGCTGCTTGAGCAATGCTGAACCTGTTTCATGTCATGTAGTGTGCCAGCATGCGGATGACGACGGTGTTGATATTCCAATTTAAAACCTAAAGTTAGTGCTAATGGCACATGGTAAGCAAAATGTGAAGCTGCAGAGAAAGGGTGCAGGTCTTCTGAAGTGCAACTTTGAGTCATGAAAGTCGTCGCCCTCCAGCTGCCATCGGTTCAGCTTGCACTGTGCACACCGAAGAAGACGGCTCACGCTTCGGAACACTTGTGAAACCGTAAAGCCCACAACAGAGACCCAACCCGAAGAGGCCAACCCGTGTCATGCGTGGTCATCTCCGACAATGTTGAGTCTGTCCAACACCAGTCGTGATGTAAGGAACCGGGTAAGTGAACAAAGGTTTGATTGCTTGTTGGAGACCGGTTCAGGGCAAATCGGGCAAATGCAGTTCCATGCATCTCCGGAATCCCCCGCGGACGGGGTGTCAACTTCGAGTTTCGTGAAGCGCGTGAACCCTTTGAAGTCTCGCCTCGGTTGCATCGTCACGCCTGTTTTCCAAGAGGCCAGTAGTCACTAGTCCCACCGTCGTTGTGTACGGCCTGCCCGGTTTTTTTTGTCGCGGGTGGGTTTGCAGAGGCCAAGGTGGGACCACCCGAGTCTCAGTTCATGACTTTAATGACCCCTCGGTGCAAGTCTGTGCAGAAGCTTCGGCCAGGCCCTGAGGTTTCCAGGAGCACGGAGCTGAGTGATTTTTCCCTGCCGGACCACATGACAGGCATTGCAGGGTGTTCTTAGTTATGGCGATTATGGGGTTTCGGCTTTCGGGGTTCAGGAAACGTGGCATAGAGGGTGTGTGGGGTCAACCGGTGCTGCCACTTTCGTCTTGGAGAAACGATGTTTGTAGTCATGTTTGTAGTCTTCTTCGTTTACAAAATTGGGGGCTCTTGTATGGGGTTGAGGGCCGATGAAAGGTCCTTGTTGCATGATGTTGTACATCATCCCTCAACAACCATACAATCTGTGGAGTGGGTTGATGAGTCACAATCAGGAGCTTCTACTTTAATACTGGCCCGTAATAACATCATAAAGTGAAGAGAACTAGTGAGCGAAATACACGCACGACTTGTCGAATTGTCAGTGAATAAGCGAACTAGAGAACGAAACATGAACGGCCAGGTGCTCAGGGTCTTATCGTTAGGCCCTTGGCTTCCCCGTAATCATGGATGACTCAGTTTCTGACCCGCCCAAACCAAGAGATGTGCACGTCGGTGTTCCTGCGGCCGCGCGGTGTGGTGATAGGGAGGGTTGCGCTCTCAGGGTGTCCCCAGGGTCCAGGAAGGTGTCCCGGATCCCGGAAAGGTGTTGGGGTGGTGGGGCAGTCACAGGCAGTTTGACGACCGTTTTAACAAATACCTGCTTTGTGGGACCTCGTCTTCGAAAGGGCTCAGGCCCCAGGCCGTCTGTGGGTGTGGGGCGAAGGGTTGTTGAGAGGGGGGGAAGGAGACCAGATCCTGATCTCTTTGATCCAGACTCAGTCAGCCAAAAGTCCTAACGCTTCAGCTAAGGCGACAGGCGGTTCAGCCAAGGACAGGTCGCAGTCAGTGCGTCAAGATTCACGACCAGTTTCTTCCAATACATGGATTTCGGTTTTCGATGACATAGTGGTACTACGAATTGATTGATTTTGGGCAGTGCTTTGACTTGCCACATGGCTTGGCAGCTCCTGTGCTGAGTTAAGCGTGTTGCGTGTTTGCTTGCGTAGTAAGTAAGCCTGTCTGGTGCATGGAACTTTGCTATTCAACACCATGCTGGTGCTGCTGGCACGACTGAGGTTGTGTAATGCTTGCGCATGAGATCGTTTGAAGGTGGGTTTCGGAAGTGTCACCCCCTCACTTCCCAATGCAATCTCAGCATGCTAGCTAGTTTAGCTAGCCTTGCGAGCTGAAGCTTTCGGAGGAGATCGAGGAAGCGGACCTTCTCTTTGTGCCGGACGACGACCAGGCCGGATCATGCGGCATGATGAGCATTCCAAGCTCCGTCAGGAGCTGAGTCATAAGCGCTCCAATTAACGACCCAAGTCAAGTTCCGCATCGAGCCCTTGGCACTGCAGATCTGAGAACCCAAAGAGCCTCTCGGATGATCACGCTTTCCTGCCTTAAGCCATTTCTATGATCTCCAAAACCCAAAATGTATTGAAGCACCCAACAGGAGTGGCAGCGACCCCGGCGCCCCCCGCCTGGCGACCAGTCTGGGCCGTCCAAGCAGCTGCCGCTGGCCCAGCGAAGCGAATGAAGCCAACGATATTCTGGGATGTTTGGGGTAGCGTGGATAGGGAGGAGAGGATGGATCTTGGAGGGATCTTGGAGGGATCTTGGAGGGATCTTGGAGGGATCTTTCTGAGTGGGGCAGACTTTGTGGACGTGCAGCTTGCAGGGGACGATGCGCCCCTATCTTCAGAGCCGATGCAGCATGACGCACAGCAATGGTGCTACAAACTGTTTTAAGGACTGGGCCCATTCTGCCTGTTTCGCCTGCCGGTGCCAAACCGGAAGCTCGGCAGCCCAGTGCCGAACGGCTTTGACCGGCAGGGGCTCGGCATGAGGGGGGGTCCAGGAAAACATGGGACGATGTTCCCTGAGGCTCAACATGAGGAGGAAGAGTGGATGGAACGGAAGAGGCCCTGTTCATCTCACCAGTACGCAGCCATCTGTCGCTCAGAGGGATCTGCTCAGCCTTTGGAGCCACTCCTCTTCTGTGCCAGGGTGACGGGAGTAATTGGCAGGCTTGCCTGCGGCCCAGTGTTCTGACTCCTGAAGCTGCCCTGAGCCCCCAATGTGCCCCAATGGGCCCCAAAGGGCCCCATGACAACGCTTGACCTTCATCTTCCGGCAGCTTAGGTGCAATACCAGATGGGGGAAGTGCCCTCCAAGGCCGGTTACCTTGGTTTTTTGATAGGCGTGACCCCAAGCCCCGCGAACTCTGTGAGTCAGGATGTTCTGGGCTTGCATCGGACCTGTCCGAAGCCAAGACAGTCGTCAAGAATGATCAAGGGCACAATCTGTACGAACTTCTGAGGGGATTAGATTTTCATCCCAGGGTACGAGCAGATGCGAGTAGTGCCCGAAAGCTTTGGAAAGCTCCGATGCCTAGGTCAAGGGCGTCTGATGGTGACGGCAGTCCGCGGGGACCATCTGAGGGGTATCCGAGTCGATCCCGCTCCGGGGATGGTATGGTAAAAAGATACAATGGTAAAGAACATATGGGAGAATCAAAGAGACGCAGGACGGGCCAGCCGCCCGTGCTGGGGTCGTCGCTGGGGATCAGCTGATCTCCATCAACGGCGTGGCCCTTGACTTGTGGCAGATCTCCAGGGCTCGTTAGAACAAGGCATGAGATGGCGTGAGTTCAGTCATTGCAAGTCTGAGTCTGACACCTCTAAAGCTTGTGCCACTCTAGCTGGCCGAGGAGAAAAGATCTGGGAGTACTATCCCGCGAAGGCTGGGACAAGGGCTTCTTAGAAAGAAGCCGCAAGGGAATCCAAGGTGACCTCAGTGTGGCCTAAGTTCTTTTGATAAAGTGTGCCCCAAGCCTGGCGATGCATGGTGATGCCTAGGCGGTGCTGAGTGGTGTTCGAGGGCCCGCAACCCTCATCTTCCTGGGCTTCTCCGGGAAGCTCCAGGCTGTGCGAGATACAGGATATCCCACCCTAGATGTGGGCTGCATTGTGCTGCCATGACAGGCCGAAGTTCGGGTGAAACAGCCTGCCGGCGTCTGAGCAGCGTGACGCAGCGCTTAGCAGCACCTGTCATGCATCTCATTGGGGCAAGCCCTGGACTGATACAGAAACATTTGGGAACCGCCTGCAGTTGCATGTCGAGCCGCGCAATTCTGTTTTCCCTGTGCTTAGGACGAACCACGCTTGGGACTTCCTGCTCAGGTGAGTGTGTCTAGCAAGGCCACGGATGCAAGCTTGTTCCCAAATTTTGAACTGAAAAGTCATGGGTGGTCCTGCTCTTGAAGAGGTGCTGCAGAAGTCCAAGCGAGTATGGCTCTTACGCATATGCCCAATAGAGATCGATGGAGTCTAGAGCCGTGTGCTTGTGCGTGCTCCCGTGCTCTTGCAAGTCCTGTGAATCCAGAGCTGCAGTCCTAGGAAGAAGATCGACGACGGCGCTGGGTCGAAGTCAGCGCAGCACGTGTTGTGAAGCCCAGGGTGTCCGGGCATGCCACGACTCGCAGACTATCGGAGAGGGCTTTTCTGGGTTTTTCTGGCCAGGTGCAGAAGCCATCGAACCCGCCGTCCTTGCGTTTGGTGGATCCGGTCACTCCCCACGACTGCCCTGGTCTAGCTGGTATGGCCACGGGATCCGCGCCAACTGCTCGAGAATTTCCACAACTTCTTCCTTGGGTTCCTTGTACAAAGGCATGAGATTCCGGAGGCAAAGGGCTTGAGATGGTTTGAGTAGAGTAAGTACAAGTAAAGAGAGGTCGCCACGTTGTGCTGAACCACGCCCGCTCTTCCTGCAGCCCGGCTTAGCTGAATCCGAACATGTGGAGACGGCAGCCTGGCCTGTACTGTATCCCAGCGTGCAAAGCTTTCAACTAGACATTCCGGTGCCTCTTCCGGTGCAAGATTCTCCGCAGACTTCACAGATCGCGCCTGGCCTCACCAGTAGCACAGCACTTCGCAGGCCGGCATTTGGCCCCCAAACCCTGCAGATGTCCGTGCACCATCATATACATCCCTGCACCAACAACAGAATACCAACCATAGTGGACCCTAAGCATTCCGAAGCCCTAAGCGGCTTAAACTTTAACCTTACAACCCTCGGACCTCCGGAGCTCTCACCTCCGTCGGCCCTAATCCCTCAGCAAGCCTTCAACAAGCCCGAAAACACTTTAAGTGGCCCCATCTGCATGGCGCCGAAAAAGTCGGCTGCCCGAGTTACGTGTACTTGTGTGCACGATTGGAAGGTTTTGGGAGTTGGGGGGGGGGGGGTGGGTGTAGGGAGATGAAGGAAGGGGCTTCAAGAATTTAGTTGTCTCCGTGGTCCGACTCGTTCGGATAGTTTGGTGTGTTCTGCCTCAAGCATCCTACACTGCGAGCTCCTTCAAGCACAGCGTCTACTTAGACTACTTGCTGATTCGCACTGCTGATGCAGTGAAAGGGGCCGAGCTCAAAAAGTATCCTGTTAGGCTTCCCACCAAGAAGCGTCCTGAAGCCCAAAGAGCCAGATTCGGAAAGAGGCTCACAGTTCTCACTGAGGCGGGCGAAGGCCAAAGTCAAGGCGAAACCCACGGTTAAGGCCAAACCCGGGCCAAAGGCGGGATTCGAGATTCTGGAAGTTCAGCACTCCGGTTGTGCCTGTTCGGAAGCTGTCTGCCAGGGATGTAGGCATGGAGTCTTGTTAAAGTATTGTCTGAAACTTAGGATTGTAGTAGGATGTAGAGAGGAAAGCCCAAGTCGCCAGGCAAGCCCTCAGAAGCGGGCACGCCCGGCGGAAGAGGAGGAGGAGGAGCAGTCGGAAGACCCGGACGATGCGGAGGACGCGATGACTTAGTGCAGGGCTTCTGGTTCTCGGATTTCGTCATGCTTTGAATAATTCGTTTCGGCGTAGAAGTCGCTCAGGAACTTAACCCGGAACACGAAGCACAATTCCAGTTTGGACACTCTTGCACTGCACTTCGCGATTTTTTCGGGGCACTGCTTGAAGTCCTTGGAGCCATCTTCGTGTGCTGAGTATCCATCTAGATATCATCCCTAGTTCCGTGCAGATACTCTCGGTCATCTGGCGGGTTTGGTATGAAGGACATGGGGTCTTCAGGATCGGTTGGGGTTCGTACATGGCTTTGAGATTATCCTTCGGCCCGAGCTTCACATTGACATGGCTCCGCTGCAGCGTGTAAGTTGCACATGCAATTACCCAAGTTTCAGGTCTTATTCTTGTAGCTCTTCCAGGACTTTCATAACCGTAGAGAAAGCAAGTTCAGATCGCTGCGCAGTGAAACTCTGAGCCCTGGAAGCTGTCCATCCCGAAGACTTAAATGCCCAGTGCCTCGACCTGAACAGCTCGAGCCCTAATGAAAGGCTACAGCCAAGGTCTGGTACAACCCCCAACAACTGCCGAAGGCCGGGATGAGCGACACCTGCCCGGGCTGCGGCAACGTGTACTTGGGTGACTCGCGGTTCTGCCGCAAGTGCGGCCGCAAGCGCGAGGTCCGCCGTTGCGGAATGCCGTGGATGGGGTGCAGGGTGTAGGGCTTCGCTACCCTGCAAGTCTAGCCGGTCGGGCCCAAGTTTCAAGACACTCCCAAGCGCAAGCATGCAGCAGGGGGTCGAGGATTCAGGGTTTCTGGTTGAGTTCATTGCTACGCTGAGAGATGAAGGCGCTCAATGCAATGAGTGATTCATGACATCGACAAACCTAAAGAATCCTCCCCAATGGAGACTTGAAATGCAGTGGACCGCTTTTGGGGAAACACGGCACCAGCGGGCGCCAGCCGACACATAAGGAAATGGAGGGAGAAACTCAGATAAGGTCGGGTCGGCCCAGATAATCTCAGATAAGCCTGGTAATCCCAAGAAGGCTCCCCGATGTGTTTGTTCCATTCAGATTCTTAGGTGGGGAGGTGGGTCACATCCCCGAGTCCCACACCCGACTTGAACACCTTGCCACGTTCTGAAGGAGGAGGGCTCCAGCAAAAGAGCCGCTGCCAGTAGCCATGCGTCTCGTCCAAAGGATGGTAGTGATGCTGAAGGGTTGAAATTAGGGTTTGAGGTGCTTAGGATCGGGCCCATCGGGCTTCGGGGCATGTTCGGCTCCTGCACTTGAAGAAGGCAAAAGAAGCCAAGAGAAGCCAAGTGAGTTCTTGGAGTATTTTGGTTCTTTGGCTCCCCGGTTTCTTTTAGGACGCCGCACCGGACATTGACATGGAGCTTCCAGCCTTTGAAGTCGAGGAGGAGGAGTGTGGGCGTGGTGTACACCTAGGCGAACAAATCTTTCACACCTCATGCCCAGGCGCTGGAGTGCGCTCGAATTGGTGAGTCCCAAGCGATAAGCATTGCAAGGAGGCTGCCGGGACGAACATCGACCTGGGGCTGCCGGCCTTTGACGCGGAGGAATGTTGCCGTGTTGTGAAGATGGGATCACTTGGGCTTCCGGGATTGGGGAAATCGGGAAGCAGCGATATCGTGGAGGACGAGGATGACATTCCAGTCTCCAACCTGGTGCCCAAGTCGGCTCAGGCTTCTCGCAGCCCTTTGCTTGACATGACACACAGCGCGGCTGTCACCGCAACACCATGTGCCTCATGAAGGCATGAGGGTTCAAGCGCATGTCATTGAAGAGGCGTGCATATTTCTAAAGATTCTGCAGTGAGATCTCCCTCGTGATTAGGCCTTGTAAGCTTGAGCCGAATGGCCCGAGTGTCGATTTTCGGAAGGCTGGATTCGACCCAAAGGTGACGACGTCCTCATGACTCCTTGAATTCCATGTATCCTTTGTCACATTTCCATGCAGGATGTAGTTCTGTAGTTTGGCAGCATTCAGGCATAAGAACTGATGTCGCGCCGGCAGGTGCCGGTGAAGACACAGCCAGGCCTGGTGCGGTGCACTGATCACACTCGTTGCACCGTTGTAGTAAGTCGCGCCCACTCTCTCTCTCTCTCTCCTTTTTTCTTTCTTTCTCCTTCTCTCTCTCTCTCTCACCATCCTCTCTTTCTGTCTCTTTCTCCCAGCACGGAATGAACTTCTCGAAGCTTCGTGAGATTCTGCTTTTCGCTTCCAGACGCAGACCAGGTGGCCACTGCAGTTCGAAACTCCCCGCTGCAATTCTAGGATGCAGGTGGTCAACGCTGCTCGCGCTTGGACCCCGGAACTCCTCCAGAAACCTTTTTTAGGAGCTTGAGGGACTGCCAGGGAACCCTGTAGCCCTACATCCCAAGGCCATTCAAGGCACGCCCTAAGACTCCGCTGGGGATCTCGTGGAAGTCCTTTGGGCTGGGTCCCTGCGGAAGCAACCAACGAAACGTCAGCTGGCCTCCTTGCTTTTTTGTGCTCAGAGAGCGAGCGCACTTGTCCCGGGAGGCGCCGGAGTCGACTTGACTGGCGATCACGACGAGGGGGGTCACCCGGAAGAGATCCAGTTTAGCATTCCATTGGCTTCTTTAGCGTGCGTCCTGTAGACTGCTCTCATCCTCTCGTTTAGTTGAATGAAACCCGAGATGCTCATCCCCGGTGTGTGAGGTGATGTGTGGCAGCGGCTGGAGAGAGAACTCCAGGCCGGAGTTCCACAATGGATCCCACAAAGCAACCGCGAAGCGAACTTCGAACATTTCGCCGAGGCGCCCATACACCTCCCGGTGGCCGACAGCCTGGACCTTCCATTGACCGTGGCTTCAATGTAACAACCATGTGACTGATGTGCTGTTAGCTGGCGCCTGTTGTCACGGCAAGTTCATCAGTGCTTCGCTTTTTCTGCATCGCCGAAGCACCATTGTTGAGTTGCAAGAAGTGTTGCCAGCATGAATCGCTACAAGACACTTTGTGATCGCTTCAAGGTCTAAGCATCACGGGTTGCCGCTAGAACAGTGAGCACAGGAGCCTACCGGGCCTGCCGGGGAGACTGCGGACGACAAGGACTAGAGAAGTCGCCAACACAGAGTTTCCTAGTCAAAGTCCTTGGATCGGGCGAAGAGGCACTGGCCAACTGCAGGAGGATTCGGACGACGATTGGGCGTTTGTGTGGAAAGGCGGCTCGTTTCCATGATTGCAAGTGGGTGCACTTCTGTCTGGCAACCGAATTCAGTGAGATACTTGTGGACACGGGCCTATTCTTGCAAGCTTGCTATCTCGTCGGAGGAAGATATCAGGGGGTTTGTGGCCGTGTGTGTGTGTGTGTGCGGGCAGGCTCGCAAAGCAAGCTGCCGTCAAACATCTTACAAGAGATCGAAAACAACGTAGCCCCGGGCTCAGTTGCGGCAGATAACGGAGGTGAAAACTGTGTGCACCGAGCCCATGTAGTCCCTGTGTCTAGACCGCTTTTGTTCATTGTGAAACCGGGTAACAGAACTCCGGGGCTTTTGTTTTTCCATTTCTCCTTGACTTCTCTGTGGGTTCGCCTTGGCCTGAAATTGGTATACCATGGTATACCGTATACATATACATATATATATATACATATATATATATATATGTGCTCTTCGTATGTTCCGCATGTAAGAGCTGGTAGACTTAGAGCTGCTTTCTCCGGATTGTCGTATGGATCCTGCTCCCCCAGTCCATCTTTCGGAAGAAGCTAAGAAGCTTGCGACTCCAGGGTTAAATTGTCCTGTTCTGAACAGCGGATAGGAGAACTCAACCACACGAGGGAACAGCATGGTATTCGAAGCTGAGTTTTCGTGGCATCTGTAAACTCGTAGCAAAAGCTCGGTAGGACTGTGACGGGTCCTGCAAGCGTGGGGCCATGTGGAACCACTTGTGTTTAGAGTTGGGTGAGAGTGCCAAGGCCCTGTCTTCAGACTATAGAACCACCACCACACCAGCCAAACACCCGCTCGTCCCAAGAAGTTCCCCCATGGCCCACGGTCAAACATGAAACTCAAGCTGAAGCCGTCCCCAGAAAGCGGCCGCCGACTTTCACAAGGAGTCCTGCGCTAAGCTGCAGTTCTTTTCGCTCCCAGCCTCCCTGGGCGCGAACACGGGAAACCCCAAACGACCCTCACACTTTCAGGGCTACTTGAGAGAGGCTCAGGATTCGGAGGGGCCCCTTGCATGCTGAAATTTTCTTTCCTTGCCCGAACCTTGGACAAGGAGCTTGAGCCACGGGGATGAGGGACATGCCCGCCAAGCGCCTAGTCGAGCCAATCCTCCGCTGCGAGACGTTGCTTTCCAAGGAATTGGACCAAGAAGAAAGAAGAGGACGAGCAGGCTTATGGCCGGACGTCTTTAACAGACAGGGGATGGGTCCGTCGTGGCATGTAGGTTTTCGGCCTTGGAACTTGGATAAATCAAAACATCCTAGTCCTAGCACATCACCTTGGACAGCAGCACGTCCCACTCACGAAGGGCTGATGCTGGGATGAAGAGACCCTGGGTCAAGCTGCAGCAAAACAACATGCTGCTCGTACATCTTCGGCAGGCGCAGGAGGACGACGACGAAGAGGGCTGGGGCGCGCATATGTACGAGTCCAAGGAGGCTTCCGTGCCCATCATCTCCGAGTTTGTTCTGGCTTGAGCTTTCGATCCTACACCAAATCCTAAATGCTGAACCCTTAAGTTTTCTGGTTCAAGGGTTGCGGGGAAGATGGCAGGAGAAGGAGGCGTCCAAAGAAAACTGGGTGCCGGAGGAGGACTGGAGCCTGGACCCGAGTTGAACCGGTTTGGGATTTCACTATGGACCTTTCTTTTGGTTGAGCGAAGGTCCATCATTCTTTGGTCAACCCTCACTTCAGAACAACTTTGGAGGTTAATGCAAGAAAGCAAAAGCAGGGCCGCAGAGGAGCAATGGGCAGCTCACAGCCCTTCCGCTGCCTGAAGATGCACTAAAGCTCGCGTCGCAACGAGGCTCTTCCCAGAACAGAAGTCGAAGTTGCCTTGCATGCCAGAAGCTTCCTCTCTGAACCCCCTGGCTCGACAAACGACTTTCCCGATCCCTCGACAACCCCTGAAACCTAAGCCCTCAGCTCCCTAAACTTTTCAAGATTTAAATAGATTTTAAGACCCCAACCCCAACCCCCCGACTCAGAGAATCCGCCCCAAAAAAGACACCCCAAAACGTTCTGAGCGAGGTGAGTGGGCCTCCAACTCCAAGGAGGCCGTGGCGGCCCAGCGGCTCGTGCTTTTTGGCCGCGCTTGGTTGGGTCGTGAAAGTCTGGCTTTGGGGGTTGAAGGGCTCTTCAGCCCCATCCGCCTTTTCATATGTTTTTAGAGGCCCCAATATGAGAACATCGGTTACTTTCTAGGTGCATGTATTTATGTACATTGTGTTTTTTTTGGTTTGGGCATGTTTTCGTGGGTGGGGTTGTCAATATTCGGGGTCGGATTCGGGGTAGGAGCGCTGCTTAATGCTCTCAATGGGCTTGCGGGTTCCGGATTAGGGCTTACAGGGTTCTTCGTTCGGGGTCTTGGGTGTCGGCGGTCTAGGTCTCTAATCTTCTGCGCTTGTTCACAGGCAGAAGATTCGCAGCCGCGTCGGAAGCAACGTGAAGCAAGAGACTGAACCTCAGGAAATGATGGTGCCATTCGTGTGGGGTGGGTCCTCGTACTGTGGGGCATGTGATTCTTTCAGTCGCAGTTTCCTTTGGGACAGTGTTCTTGTAAGGCTAGAACCTCAGGGGTTGTTGGGGTTGCGGCCTGGACAAGGCTCTCCGACCAGCAGCCCTTCCCGAGCGAGGATTTGCTAGAGGCCGCATGTGGCGAAGACTATGTAGGCAAATCGCTGATTTCTGGAGCCATCTGAGACTCAAGGTACCTGAAGCCTAAGCCGTGTACCATAACCAACAGTGGCCAGGTGATAAAGCTTTGGATCGCACGGCACGGAGCTTAGTTGGCTCAAGTTTTGGGCGAGGGGAGAAGACAAAGCAGGCTTCAGGACTGCAGCTTTCCGCGATTGGGCTTGCGATGCGGATAGCCTCCGAATCTTCGCCCGAAGCCCGTGATATCCCTGGCCGAGAAAAGACTTCGACTGCTGTTCCGAGAACTTGCATTTACCAGACCAGATGGGGTGTCCGATCTTGTCAGTTTAACTGCGGGGACATTCGCATCTCTGCGGCGGTAATGACTGTAGTGTTGAGCAACCATCTCACGAAACGCAAACGCTTGCGCACGCCACCTCGGCAGTCGGGCCGGCCCAAGCCGCGCAATCCACTGCCTGCGCGGCCTTGAATGCCCCTCCACTTCGGGGCTTTCCCCATTTCCAAGGGCCTCCACAGGCTTCTGAGAGTCCGAGTATTTTGCGGAGTCCAGGCAGGTCCTCGATGGTGCCTATGAGGCTCAAAAGCCAAGCGCCTGCTGAAACTCGCCAACTCGGCGTCGTGAACAAAAACTCAGGCTGTAGGTTCTTCAGTTACACCCGAGGGCGTCACCCTGAGCCTCAAGTTTCTCAAGCAGCGGCTAACAGGCTTTAAGGTCGGTGCAAGCGCCGGCATCGCATGTTTCGGTTTATGGGTCTGCGTGAAGCCCAAGCCCGGAGCCAGCTTGATCCCTGCTCTCGAACAGTAGCTCTCCTCTTGTGAGGGAGATGCCCGAGCAGCGCATGCTGCTGGCGATGCTGCTTTGGATCGAGGCTTGGCTTCGGGGCTTCGGTGGGGAAGCCTGTTGAGTTCGGGATGCGGATTGTTTTGGACCCATGAAGCCTCAGAACTCAGACCTCTACTTTGGCCGCCTCTCATCACCTCTCGTACCAGAACATCCAGTTCCAAGACGGTGTGAGGGCATGTCGGGTACATTCCGGGGAATTCTCTTGCCACATTGACACAAGAGGCGCTGGACTTGCGGCAAACCGCCCATGGTGTCTTGAGTGGTCAAGTCCATACGAGATCCTTGGGGTAGTTCGGCTTTTGAGTCGATCCTGAGGCGATCACCATTGAGGTGCCGATCGTCCGGCCTGGAGCACAGTGCAAGATTGGCCGCTCTGCTCCGGCCGCTCCGCTCCGGCTGCTGCTCTCTGCTCTGAACCCTCATGTTCAGGGCTCTAGGGCTCTAGAAGATGCTGTATGGGGTTGAGATCTATTTATCCGACGCGCCAAAAAGAGATCAGGCCGGACTTGAACCATTATGCGATGACCATCCTTGCTAAGGAGGACTGCGCAATTCTTGCACCAAGTCTTGGGTGATTTTGGGAAATCCCGGGTTCTGATGGAGGCTGATGTAGTGCTGACTCGAGGATTAGTCAGAAGCCTTGAGTTAAGAGGGCGAACGTTCCGGCATGGCATGCTTGCAGAGACTGCTGATGTCGTCCCTCAGCCTCTTTGCTTCTGCTTAATCCCGCAGGAAAATCAAACTGCCCTGCGGGAAGCAGCTGACCACGTAACCAGCTCAGCATCCACGAGCTTTGGTTCTTGCAGGCCCCACCCAGCCTGAAGCCAAAATGCTAGGACCTTATGATCATGAAAGATGCTCAACCTCCGCTCTGCAAGCCGTCGTGGAAACGGATGGAAACGGTGATCAGAGACTCCTTGTGTTGTTGTAGGTCGTGAGCTGCCATGCCGATTCGGGCTGAGGTCTCCCACGATGTGCTCTTGGTGAAGGCGTCGGCAGCGTTGAGCCATCAGAATTTCTTTGAACTCCTCCGAGACTAATCCTTCAGTAGGCGTGAAAGCACCACCCTTCAGCTAAACCCCAATCATGCACCAAAATCCCATAGTCGCCTCCGACAGAGAACAGCGAGAGAAGGCAGGCGCACCCATCCCTCCGCCAGCCCTCCGCAACGAGGAGGCTCCCAAGGCGCCTGGTTGGAGACCATGTTGGAACATGTCGTCAGAGTTTTAGGGAGGAAAAAGTTATCCTCCTCTTTTCGGTGGGTGGCCCGTGTGCAGTCACTTTGATCTTGCGAGCTTGCTTCAGGTGCAGAAGTCTTTGATTTCATCGCTGAGCGGCATGCTGGGGCACGCAGACTTCAGAATCGACGAGGAGCGGATCTTCGGTGCAATCCACTGGACTAGCCACAACAGCTCCATCAACTGCCATCTGCTGCGAAGGAAGATTTGACTTCCATGTTCGAGGAGGTCTTCGCAGATGTCCGCTCCCCAGCTCGAGTACCTGCAGTGTAGCGAGGTTTGCAGGCTACGGGCAGGAGCTCACTGCACCCCTGATCCGCAAATTCAACATCAACTCCAAACCAACCCCTGCACTCGAACCCCAAATCTCAAACTCTCTCAAACTCCACCCTTCAAACCGCCCCCTACGTCCATTTGCCAGCTTCCACTGACATTGCGTCTGGCATCCTTGGCCCGACACCCGGCTCCCAGAAGAGTGAATTTTGAATTTTGGGTTCGTGGCTTTGGGCTCTTTTTTGGGCTGAAAGCTTCCGAGTTGGGGGAGGGGCTTCAAAGGGCTTGAGCGGTTTCGGATCATCCTGAAGCCTGAAGTTCCTACCTTGAAATAAAAGCCCTGGCTTGGGACAATTTAAGGCTCCAGTCTTCTCTGGTTCCTCTCCAACGAACGGAGGTTCACCTCAATGAGAAAGCCGAGTTGCTGAAGAAGCTGCACGGCCCCTACTGCCCCGACGAGAGTATGTTTTCAGTGGCATCAAGGCTTCGCGAGCCACGCTTGAACTTGACAGCACTTGGCTCGCGGCAGCAAGATTTACACTTATGGCTTATGGCACACCTGATGTCCAATGGGTTGAGGCATTGCACCGGAGCTTCTGGAACGCCGTTCTTACTGCCACGACGACATGTAGCCGAGCGATGGCTTGCGGCCCCTGAACGATCCCTCTGCGGAAAATGGGGGACTCGCCAGGGCAAAAATCTCGGGAAAACTGGTTCCTGGCCTCCTGTGGCCTCCTTTCGCTGCGCTTCCTTGCCATCGTTCTCTGGTGGCTCCGCCTTTGGTTTTAGTCAGAGTTGCAAGCACGGAGCGAAGCTGATGATGTCGGTCCATCAAAGGGACTCCAGTCGGGAAGAGAGCTGAGAGGCAAAGTCCGTCTATTTTTACAAGGGGACTCAAGAGCCAACTCACAGGTTGAGGTTCTGTGGAAGTTTTTTGTGCGCAGCACGTGCAATGCGCTGAACTTGAGAGTGAAGAAAAAAGACACTTTTCAGCCATGAAATGCACCCTGTGGTGGTTTCTGCGAGTGTTTGTGCCCAGGTGGGCTGACAAAAGCTCTCTGCTGGAGGAGATGCGGCAAGGGGCCCAGCAGGTTGGGGAGCGGGGCGAAAGTTGAGTTTAACGGCATAAGGGGGAGGGGGAGAGAGCCGAGAGTATGCGCCACTGGAACGTCTCAAGTTTCAGTTCTGAGTGTGGATGTGGAAGGGTGCCGAAGATGTGGAACTTCGATGTAGTTCATCCTTTTCGGTCGCGACGTAGAAGGTGTTGCTTCATGCATGTTCTTCGTGCTAGCTGCTAGCTTCCGAGTCATTGTAACCGAGCTGTAGACGGTTTACAGGGGGGTTTCAAGCGGCTATGGGGCAGTGATGGGCAGTGAATTTACTGTGTCAGCTAGACTGAACGGACCCCAATCCAAAATGCCCCCCCAAGCCTCTGCCAACTCAATCGCTCAACCCGCATCACATGTGATCTCAGGAGGCTTGCCGCCTTCGATCGTGCCAGCGAGGTGCATGTTCCTCAAACAGTTTCATGCATTTGGTTGTTTCCAATTATTCCAATGTAATCGTCGTGTTCCTCGCTGGGACACGCCAGTTTGCTTGGAGCTGCGAAAAGTGCGAGGTGATTTGCCGCCTCACTCTGCAGCATGCTGTCCAGCTGGCCGCGAGCCTGCTTTAAGTTAAGCATCGGCGGGGTTGTTGGAACATAGGTGTGCAAATGGTCGGCAAAGGAATGACAGGTTTTTGCGTTGTCCTTGTGTGTCCACTCCGAGGGCCAGCAGGCCCTCAACAAAGACTTCCGAGACCTGCGGGACTGTCTGGTTGCTGGGGTCCCAGAGTCCAAGAGCAGTTCCAGGCTTGGCAGATGCCCTTTAACAACTATGAGATACTATGAGGTGGATCTGTGTCTGAAGTTTGCCAGTGCTCTCTGCGGCACTTTGCTCGAGGCCAGATAGATGTTGGCTGCGCCAGGTATCTAGCCTTGCATGCAGCCCGACCCTGTCGGCCTCGCCTCTGCAGCGCTTGAAACCCTCAAAAAGGGGTTGCAAGTCACTCGCGTGACGCAAGTCACGTGACGCAAGTCAGATCGATCCTGACTCGAGACAGCACGTGAATCCTAGAAGCCCTTAACAGAGCCCCGCACTGCCCCTCAAGTAGTGGCCCACGTTGCCGGCTTCGGCAAGTCGACCGACATGGATCCGCACTTCACGCTGACGGAGGCGCCTTTGCTTTGTTGTCTAAACTCTCCACATCCGCCCACCCATCTCCACCGGTTGTCCTTTCAACCCTAAACCTGCCAAATCCCTAAAGCCAGAACCTCCTGATAGTCCTGCCAAGAAGGCCCTCACCGAGCTTTCGAACCTCAGTGCCTTTGAGAGCAGCGCCGAAAGCAAAGGTTGGTCGGGACCCCAGAAGGTGTTGGTTGTGAATGGGTTTCGGGTGCACGGCTACATGGACGCATGTGGACGCAAGCAAGGCGCACACTTTGAACAGGCCAGAGCAGCTGTCTCGTAGCTGAGCGGCTAAGGACTCTTGACGCCACCACGCCGCTGCAGCAGCCCGCGCACGCACCTAGCGCAGTGAGAGGGAAGGCCGAACCCGGATTGAAGTGATTTTTCGTTTTTGTTGTTTTATGTTGTTTTTCGTTTTGTGTTTTTGGTCTGTTGGTTGGTTCACCATGCGACAAATACTGTGTAAATGGCAGCATTTCTGAGTTGAATACTGTTAAAAATCCGTCATTGTCTGAGCTTTGAGAGGCGGCAAATACGGTAACTAGCAGCAAGGATGCAAGTGCTGGAAATACAGGCTGGATAGGCTGTAAATCGAAATATGCCTTGAGTATTCCGAGGCTGCCGGCGCTGCAATTCGCACCCCTTGCAGTACTACCACTTGGCTTCTTCCAGCTTTCATAGAAAAAGCCATAAAAGCCTGGACCCCCACCCCTTCCAGCGTTCGTGCTTGTAGTCATCTACCGCAGCTTCAGTAGGTGCTGCATCCTGGAACTGTCTAGGTTGAGTGTACACAAGGCAGAACGAAGGTACCCCGAAGAAGGAGCCATAAGGAGCCATGGTGTCCTTCAGTGTCGCTCAGCCTGAACCCATTCGCCAGGAGGGCTTCGAGCAGCCGCTCGGACAAGCAGACGTTTGCCCTCGGCCGGAGCCACCGAAAACCATCCGAAACCCTCGAGCCCCAATACCTCAACCCTGGACCCCTAAGCTCTCAACCCTGAATCCAAAGCTTCACTTTGAAACCCAAGGTCCTCTGCCACGACGTGCAATGACTCAAGTCTCGCAGGCGCTCGTGACTCTTTGCTTTCTGTAAGGCTTCGAGGGTTCAGAAATGGGAAAGTTGGGGAATGGGTCGAGGGCCTGAGTTGCAACGTCCGCCCACTTTGTCCCAGTCCCCGATTATTTGCACCCTGGAAAGCGGCTGCGTTCCAGAAGTTCCAGCTGCTCCATAAGTTCCAACGTTTCCATAGGTTCCTCATTTCACAATCAAGGTTGTACATGATTTATTGTTGTATAGCTTGGGATGTTCCCCCTTATCCTACCAGTCCTTTATCAGGATTGTAAAAGGGGTACTATACATGACTCTGTGGGAACCCATATTTCCGTTCAGAAAATAATGCATGATTCGCCACCGAAGAACTTAACTACCTGACCTCGAGCTTTGAAAAGCTTTGCTTGTTGCTGCTCGCAACATTGTTCTCGAAAGCTTTGTGGGGCTGAGAGTGACTTGGCTGAAATAGTAGGGGGGTACTATAATCCCTCTTATCTCAGTTTATGGTATAGAATTCAATAGAATCCACCACTAAGAAAAGGTTCAGGTTCCTCTGCCAGGCACCACCTCCTCCATGCTTTCCCTGTCCCTGGAAGACTGGGACCAGGACGATGGCGCTTGGAAGCGTCTGTTTAAAGATTAGCTCTATTGCCAACATCATTACTATCAGTATTCTGATCAATATTCGTAGTATTATTCGTATTCAGAAAAGTATGACCAATAACACTTATTTTTGTGATTATCATTGTTACCATTATTATTTGTAGGATTGTTATCATCTGTTTTTTGGGAAACCAAGGGGGGTTCACCAAGCTTGAAAGGAGCCGGTGGAGCCCCCGGACCCGTCGGAGCCGAACAAGGCCCGGAGCTTTTCAGGGTTTAGTGTTTAGGGTTTAGGGTTCTGGATGCGCAGTGCTCCATGTTGTGTTGTGCCTATGCTTTCTGTGTTGTATGATGTGTGGTATCGGAGGCTCCCTTCAGGCTTGTGTGCTGCATGTGCCGGTTTCGCGGAGAGTCTCGATAAACTGAGAAGCCTCGCATCTTCCGCTCCGTGTTCAGTGTGTAAGTCTGACGATGAACCCCAAGCCCCCCGCCTCCTTACACCACGCGGGAGTACTCCAAAGGCAACACTTTTGCTCCTGGCCAGGCCTTGTCATCGGTTGACCGACGAAGGCCGGTGGGTTAGACGGTTAGGGTACGTTAGGGTGTATGTTGGTGTTGTTCGAGGACTGGAAGAGGCGTTTGAGCTTCACAGTTCTGCTTGTCTTGCCATTCGCAACCCTGGCCTCATTGGCTGGGACTGTGACGATTTCGTGCAGTAGCATCCGCGTAGAATCTCGTGCAGATTGAGCAAATGCCCCGCAATGCCTAGCCAAGGTGGCAGGCCGGAAATGCCGGAAACAGTGCGTGCCAGAATGGCAAGGCAAGCAGCGCAAGAGCGCGGGCAGAGAGGGCGATGTTGAGAGACTCACTCGTGCTAACTGACGCGCGCGTCTGTTTTGTTCAACGTTGGGCGCAAGGAGAAGAAGAGCGCCCGCGATGATGCAAGGGACGGGGATGCTCTGATGCAGTTGCTGGACCAGAGGCCTTGGCTTGCGGGTTTCTGACAGGGTTTCAGGCAGAGTCCAGGCCTTTCATGGCACTTCCCGCCCACCACAACATCACAACCCGTTGCTGTTCTTGTGGTCGCTCCTCAGTGTTTCTTGAAAGCCCTGTCCAGGGGAACTTTCTGCTTCGACAAGGCCCCCTTGGAAGCTCCTGAGCTAGATTAAGATACGCGAGCCTGCCGAGAGTGGACCGAGTCCGACAACAAAAATATCCGAGTCAGAGAGCGGGACAGCACGCGAGTCAGGGAGCAGGACATCATGAGTCTGAAAAGCGGGAGGATCAGAGGAATCTTCAAAACCTGCAGCAGCCTTTTCTCCTGAAAACTCTAAAGTCATGGGCCAGTTCTACCGAACCCTAAACCCCCGAAGGTGTCCTCTGTTTTCGACCTCAGCTTCTTTGTTTTCGACTTAATCGAGGTGACTTGCAGGCACTTCTCCGAACTTGAGCGACTCTCTTGGAGAGCATATCCTCCGCTCTTTGCAAGTTGAAGGCCCGGAAACATGTGATTTGGAACAAGCCATATGCAGCACAAGACTCAAGAGAGGCGTCAGTTACATGCAAAAGAAGCTAGATAGGGTCAGAAGCGCACGTCAACATCATTAGCATCATGTCAGAATTGACGGCCCCAGAACCAAGAGTTGTGATGCGCGAGTCCGAGATTAAGGAAGCTGAGGTGTCTTGGACGGAACAAACACGCTTTGCTGCCAAGACAAAAGAGTCATGGACTTGAAGTCTTACAAACCATGTCAACCCAACATCCAACAACTGCATGTTCAAGACATATTCCTTATCAGAGGCCACCCCCCCCCCCCCCCCTACACAACAAAAATGACAAAAGAAATGGGAGGAGTTTGGATCAGTGGGGGGGGGAGGATTTCTCCGGATATTTTCGGATTTCTTTTCGGTTTCTCCGCTTTTTGCGCGCCTCGTGACCTCGGTGGATGCAAAAGTGAAAAGGCTTAGAAAGGGGACTCGAGATGCAAACTGCCTTGAAACCCTGAAAACCCCCATTGATATGTATCTGTGTATACACACAAAGCACACACACACACACACACACGCTCTTCTTTGTTTTTGTTTATGTGTTGGTTGTGTATTAGTATATATATGCATACACCTGTGTATACATAGACATAGATTCTTTCTATCAAGCCCAGGTAAGCGCTGAACAAAGAATGCCCTCGGACAGCATCTCGACCTGGTTTTGAGGGGCGGAAGCCTTGATGTTCAACGCCTGCGCTTGACCATGTCAGTGTTCGGTTTGAAGGTTTTGTGAATCGAGCACACCTGTCTCACAAACCTCAGGTGCCCATCCCCGAAACCCAGGAGGCTGCAGTGATGGCCTGGCCCGGCCACGTGGCCGAAGCTAGAGGCTTTTGGGAAATGAGTGACTTGAAGCGATCTTGGGTTGAGGCGCTGAGGACGTTGAGCAACCAGGGAGACGCGGGATGAACTGCACTGCGCCATACTAAGCCTTCCCAGGCATGCCGACCAAGCCGACCATCCTAAAGCAAGAGATGCTTTGGATGGTGTGCTGATACAGAGGACGCTCGCCAGCCTTGCAGGCCCCTGATTTGGACAGCTTCCGTCATGGTTGAACGACGCGCTGCTTGAGCCCACGCCAGGCAGCGTCTCCATGCCGCAACTTCCGACTTCCAGCCGTCAGGGCACGCCGCGCAGCTTTTCCGTGGATTCGCGTGCGGCCACACCAGGCTCAGCTGCAGGCTGGGTTGTGCTTTGGGGCATGGCCAGGGCAAAAGTGTTTGGCTAAACTCCCAACATTTCCCAACCAGGTGCAGCGAGGGACAGACCACTGCAGCGTTCAAGAACGTGACTTGGCAGCCGTGCAAGACGCATCCATTTTGCTCCAGACGCCCTGAACTGTCAATGTATTCCGCCTCCGTGCAGTTGCTTCCGAGGTTTGCGAGCGTCGGCCGTTCCATTTTCCACGGCTCCGCGCCCCGAAGTGGCCCGAAGGGCCTCTGCATCCAGGGCAAGGGCTGGGAAAAAAAGGGTACGGAGCCACACAGAGCTTGCTGTCCGTGAAGGCGAAGGCACATACTGCACATACCAAAGATGTGGTCTAGATCCGGGTGGCATCAAGCAACAAGGGTCATCCTAAGTTGTCGTGTGATGTCGTGAGACATCATCTTGGCCCAGGATTCATTGAACCGCATGGGCACGGCCGGTGCCTTAGACTCCGCGGCTACTCTGTGAAAGTTCACACTGCTGTTTGATCTGATGTTGACGGGGTCCATGGTCCTTGAACTGAATCCCCGGCCCAACGTGCAAAGCTGATTCCGGTACACCGCTTGAGGAGTGGCGGATTGCCCCGAATGAGGACTGCATGCAAAAGGGGTGACGGTGTGTGTTGCTTCTGGCTTCGCAGGTGGAGCGGCTCCGAGTGTATGGGCTTATGTGGGGATCGTGCGCAGGAGCACTTGATGCAGATCCATACTCTGACCTTGGAGCGGCAGTTGCAGGCAGGCAGTTGCGTGCAGTTGCAGGTACTTCAGATCCAACTTCCGACACACCTCGCACCGCGACATACCTCGACATCAAAACAACTGTTGATGGAGTGCAGCAAGACAATCCCCGCATATTACGCGTCATACTCGTACGGGGTAAATCAACAAGAAAGTAACCAACAAAGAAACATCCAGCCTACTGATTGCCCAGATCATGCTCAGCATTGAGCGCGACATCGAGCTCCAATGGTATGGACTGTCGCTCAAGGCTGCGATTCCCGTGATTTCGCGGGCACGCGCGAAGGGTTGAGATTGGCAATTCGGCTGCTGTTTGATTCTTGGAGGCAGGCCTTGGCATTTACCATGGCTCCTGCATCATGCATCCGTACTCTCGCACACACACACACACACACCACGTTGATGCTGACACTCGAAACACGAAACCGATTCTTGTGCGTTTGCACTTGGTCTTGGTGTTTTTGCGATGACTTGATCTCCTTGGAGCCACATGCACAAGACGAATCGAAAGCCGCTTTAGCTCACACCATGCACTGTGTACGCCTTGGGATGCAAAGCTGATTACCTTGAGTGCCGTTGGGCCGATATATGGGCCACTATGGGGATCCACTGCGAGGTGAAGTCGCCAGATGAGCGGAGCTGCCATCCCAGATTCCTTCAGGGAACGTCAGGGTTCATGAACGCCTTGATTTTTCAGGATTCCGGCGTACTGGGTCGGCATGGAAGGTACTAGAAGTTCAGGAATGAGCACGTCGTGCATCCGGTGCGCTGTTGCCTAGACCCAACCTAGACCTTTTCGACTGGAACTCGTCAACCGCAAGCTGTGGCCGGATCTTGCAGGTTTGTGGCATCTCTAAAGCTGAAGCCTTGTTCTTTTTTTCAATCCCTAACGGCTTGAGTGAGGTGACACGATTCCGCACGAAAACACGAAACTCGTCCCCTTTAACTTACTTGTGTTTTTGGGTGATGTGACATTTGCAGCCGTGCATTTTGCAAGCGAAGTTTCGATGACGAATTCCACACATGAAGTCAGAAGGCAGAATGCCAGCTGCGCATAGCGAGGCCGCCAGCTGCGAACCTACCTAAACTTCGAGGAACGCCTGAGGCGGCGGGCAGAGTTCCTGCTTCGGGGTGTCCAGCATTAAACCCCCCGCCGCCTCCCCCCCCCCTCCGCCCCCCTATGCAGGCCCTAGGGATGGAGAGGATTGGAGGATTGGCATGGAGAGGATTGGAGCTGTGGTTCTTGGGGCGTTGGGGCTCGGCATGCTGAAGCCTTGACGCGCTGGGATCACAGGCGCAGCCTCTGCTGCCCAAACCCTTGTATGTATACAAATATAGCAAGCAATGAATGCACAAATAAGAATATGTATAGAATCGAACACCTCCAAAAACCTAGATGGTTGAAAGGCCCAGATGAGGAACCGGATTTTCTCTCCTCCATGCTGGTGCAGGCCATACCTTTTAGAGGCCGACCTTGTGGGAGGCCTGTCCTGGCTGAGACAAAGTGCCAAAGTGCTACAGATTGCTACGGTGTGGGACGTGATACCACGCTGTGGGCTTATAGGGATGTAAGGAACCTTCGGAACCCCAAAAAGCAATAATTTTACCGACATGGGTGTTGACGATGGTGTACGTCTCTCTCGAAAGAGTCGCTGAGACACGACCTCAGCTTCTACCCCTTGCATTCCCTTGCTACCCCTTGCCCTTTAAGCCACCTTCGAAGGCAAGCAGCTGCGGGACTTGCAGACAGAGAGTGGGATGAGGCTCCCTATCCCGAGCTTTGTTCTGTATTCGAGGGGACCTGGGGATGTAAGGGATTGCAGAGTCCAAGGGTTCAACGTTAAACCCTGTGCGCGCGTGCGTGTATATGTGTGTGTCTGAACCGAACTCACCGATGCTGAGCCTACATGCAGTGTGGAGATCAAAGACCTCGCTGGTGTCCGTCAGGGCCCGGTGCTCAGATGCACAAGTCTTATGAAGTCTTTTTGGTGTAGGATTCACTGTAGGTTGCGGCCTTCCCCCCCCCGCCCCACCGCGTCCCTGTGTTCTGAGCTGGGAGACCTCCCGATCCTGAACTGGAGACATGGTGAGTATGAGGTGTGACGGAGGTCTTCAAGAAGTTGAAGCAGAGGCAAGGAGATGGGATACTCATACGACCATATTGCCATAAGCACTCGGACTTCAAACTTCGTTGAGGCATGGAGGACCTGAGTCACGCCTCCTTCCTGACAACAGAACCACCACCCCCCCGGCCACGCCGAACTAGGTACCAGTGGAAGCCGACCATGACCTCCCGCCTGGGCCTCGGCTGGTGGCGTGGAAGTTGAGCTTGCGCTGGTGCTCGAGCCTGCATATGCCTGCGTGATCCAGGCGTCGAGATCTCCCGTGTGAACTGGGTGGGCGTCCCGGAGCTTTCCACCATACTCAGCCCGTTGGGTCTCGGGATGTCTCGAGTGAACTGCCCGCATTCAATGAAAAAACTCCAAGCCCGCAAGACCCTACCACATCCCTGCCACCACCACTTGCCCTGCCCCTTCATTAAACGAGTTGGTGGGCCCGACAGAAGGTGGCTCGGCTCTCTGCAGTGATCCGCCTGGCCATGAAGACGCCGGCGCTCTCAGAGCTCATCGAATACAGGTGTAGAATCGGTGTTTCGAGAAGAATACTTTTCATACTCACAATGCAGTAACATGTCTATTTGTCAGTCGTATGATGCGTTTTGAGAATCAGAATGCTACGTATGCATGAGTATTTTTAACATCTCTAAACTTAAGAACTCTCCCATGAAGCATGTTCAGCCTTCAAAATATTCACAAACATTCGGCAGCTTTCATACTACTCATAATTGTCATCGCACTCAAAGGATCGGAGAACTCCACAAGTGTACTTTCTTTTTGCCTGCCCCGTGGGAAGAATGTGTACACAGGTATCAACATCCTGGAAAGGCGTCGCTACCATGCCAACGAAGCTATGGGAAAAGATGGGAAACTGGACGCAGTTTCGTGTACCTGTGCTAGATCGCACCTGGGTGTTTGTGGTGGATCTCACCAAATTCATTGGTTTTCCGTTCTCCGCGAAGGAAAAAAGCAGGTGTTAGGCAGAGCTGAGCGCAAGATCATATGCATCGGAAGCTGAGCTGTGCTTGCTGTGAGCTGTTCTTTTTTTGTTTGGTTTGGTTTTACTTCGCTTTGCATCGCTTTGTTCTGTTTTGCTTGTGAGTTGGTCTTGTGATGTCTTGTGTAGTAGGGTCAGGAGGTTTGGGGGGTTGCGGCTCAGGACTTGCCTCTTCGCCGACCAGGAGCTGAGGCACCTGCTAAGAGAGGACGAGAAGAGGCTGGGACCAGGATTTTGTTGATTCTTGGGATGGGGTCGAAGGCCTGCAGTGCTTGTCTATCTGTGCTGTTGGGGAGGCTGTGGGGTCACTCAAGAAAATTGTGAGCCTGCTCCAATGTGCTTCAGATGTTTACACTACGATAGTCCAAACAGCTCAGACAGGAAGCTGGGGAGAGAGGTGTTCGAGCAGTACAAACAGTGGTCCAAGCTCGAGCGAGGCGGCGGCCTGGGTCCGTGGAGTTTTCGGTTGTCCAGATGAAGTTTGAATGGCATCCTGCAGCTGTGCGAAGACGAACCTCAGGTGATGGCATGGCTATCAAAGGCATCAAAATTGCAATGGGCTCAGAGTGTGTCTTTGACATGCCCGTGAGGTGCTACAGTTGAAGGCGGCTTAGGGGTTAGCAGTTCGCATTCATGCGGGAAGGTCATCTTGCTCAGCCCCCGCACCCCATTCCCCCAACTCAATCTCAAGGCTCCTGCAGACCTTGTGGCAAAGATCCGGCAGAAGTACGAGGAGCTGTGGGGCGCGAGCATCCTTTTGTGTGCTACCAGGGAACCCAAACAAAGCCCAAGCCTGCTAACATTTTGAGCCACTGAGTCGAACCAAATAAGAAAACTAGGTGAGCAAAATGAGTTCCGCCAAGTAACCAGCTACACCGCCATCTTTCTCCGTTAAGGGATGTCAATTCTGCCATGATTAAGGTCGGCTCCGAAGAGATGCGGATTGAGC
>CAJNDS010001391.1:565000-615000 GCA_905221605.1 Symbiodinium natans
TACTATTACTACTACTACTACTACTACTACTACTACTACTTCTACTACTACTACTACTACTACTACTACTGCTACTGCTACTACGACTACTACGACTACTACGAGTACGACGACTATGACTATTTCTACTACAACAACAACAACAACTACTACAACTACAACTACAACTACAACTACAACTACAACTACAATTACAACTACAACAACAACTACTACTACTACTGCTACTACTACCGCTACTACTACTACTACTACTCCTACTACTACTGCTGCTACTACTACGACGACTACTACTACTACTACTACACTACCGCTGCCACTGCTATCGCTACTGCTACTGCTGCTGCTACTGCTACTGCGCTATTGCTACTGCTGCTGCTTCTGCTAGTCTTACTGCTACCTGCTACCACTACTGCTAGTGTCACACCAGTACCGCCACGACCACCACTACCACTTTTGCGACCACTTCTGCCACTACCACCGCTACTACCACTTCTACCACTACTACGACTACTACCTCTTCTACCACTACTACCATTATTACCACTACCACTCCTACACTTCTACCACTATTACCACTACCATTACTACTACCACTACTACCACTTCTACCACTACTAGCATTACTACCACTACTACCACTCCTACCACTACTGCCACTACTACCACTACTACCAGGACTTACACTACTTGCACTACTACCACTACTATCACTACTACCACTACCAGCACTGCCACTACCACCACCACTACTACCATTATATCCACTACTACCACTACTACCAGACTACCACTACTACGACTACCACGGCTACCACTACTACCTTGGTTTTGTGCCTTAGTTCCTGGATCGGTTTTCGAAGCATTGTCAGCTTGTCCACTTTCCCGTCCCTGTGACACTTCATTAGGCCCAAAAACATCCAACAATCAACATCCCAAAGCCTGAATGTCAAGACCCCATGATGTAGGCAGACGTCTGGTATGCCCAGCGGATGGCTCAGCATTGGGATGGTGGTGTATGCAATGTTTGGCCACTGCCTTCACGGCTGACCCCAGATCGTGCAAGGGTGAGTCTTACCCTTCTACCAGGTGCTGGCACACCCTTGTTCCAGACAGGAGCAGGGAAGCCTGGGGGGCAGTCTGCGAGGGACGCTTCAGCACTTTTTGCAGTTTCCCGACTTTGGGATTTCAGGGAGTGCACACCGCCGACAGGCTTCAGTCTTGCAGGGATTGCAAATCCCGCATTTTCCCTATGCAAAAAGATATTCGGGAAGCTGTCCAAGGTTGCTGCGGGTTTGTGGCAGTAGCATTCGCAGATATTCGGAGTTGTGGAGCGAGGTGCGCGCATCCCGTACGCCTGGTGGACCACCTCCGCCAACCCCGACGGAGGTCCGCAAAGACGTCAGAGCGCAGCAAAGCAGTTTCCAAGAGTCCACGCTGATTGTGCCAATATGCAGTTGGTTGTGAACATTGAGATGCTCCGATGCAGGAAGGCAAGATACCTCTCCATCTTCCTCACTGTAGCGTTGTTTCCTCACAAAAAGCCCAAATGTTAATCTTGCAGCCCCCTCCCCCGTCCCAATTCATGCCGATGTTTTTTTGCTTAGACGAGCTTGAGACTCTACCCGGGGGCTTAACATCTGGAGTTGTGGAGCGAGGTGCGCGCCTCCGGCACTCCGGGCGGCCCACCTCCACCCACGCCGGGCCAGGCTTGTGAATGCCGTAGAATGGGCATCCCTGCAGGACTTGTGGTTGTGTGCAGCGCCGAACAACATCTAATTATTCGGTTTTCCTTTTCTCTAAAGATGTTTCCTGTGTGTGCACTAACAAATTGCCATGCGCCCAACGCGCCTCGTGCTTCAAGGTCCGCAGCACCATGCGTCTCTATTGTCCTCATCGTAGAGTTGCACACTCTGAGCACTTGCAGTTAGTTCTGCCGACTAAAACATCCCAAACCTAGAACCTCCAACCCCTTTTTCTTTTTGTCAAGTACTGTACTGAGCAACAGCTGACTTTTTGAGATGCAACCTGGTGCTTGACATCGGGAGTCGCGGGGCGAGGTGCGCGCCTCCGGCACTCCGGGCGGCCCACCTCCACCCACGCCGGGCCAGGCATGAGAAGAAGTCGCAGTAGGACAGATGGTGCAGCATCGGAGTATCAGGATTCTGCAAAGAACCTTGCTGCGGTCCAACCTTGCTCACTCCAAGCCTGAATCTTCAGGCCTCTTTTGTGATAAGAAACAGAGAATGAGCATAAGATCGAAAATACGAATTACATGCAGAAACACACAACGAAGCACACGCAGATAAGAGTCACGCAACTCAGAAGAATGACAGAATGTAAGCACGACAATACTAGTAAGAGTAATACGAATAGCAGGAACAGAAGTAACAAGAGCAATCCTGCTAAGCAGAGTCAGAAGACTAGTACGCATTCTGATAAACATATCAAGAGTAGTCGTATTAATCGATTATCCCCCGAACAAGAATAGGAAAAATAATGATAATCATCAGAAGAACATGAGGAAGAGTCCCAAGATTCAACAGGCTGGGGCGCACGTCAGGGGGTCCATGACGCCTCCAGGGCGGGGAGGCCCAGCATTTTCAGCTTGGGAGAGGCCGCTTTCAGCCTGATTCTGCGATGATTGGGGCATTGGGGCATTGGGGCATTGGGGCATTGGGGCATTGGGGCATTGGGGCATGGGGGGGGGGGGGTGGTAAAAGGGTTAAATTGTTGTTGCCGGTTAACGCACCATCAGACTGCTCATGACTGCTCATTCCCTGGCGTTGGGGCCATTTGCCAGCTACTGCGCATAATTGCGATGTGTAGTGACTCGGACATGTGGACTGTGTGGACGCTTGCGGCCAGTTGCTGATTATGGTAGGAAAGAAGCAGAACGCCTAGCACCTGTAGCCTCCGAATGCAGCTGTGTCGCCCAGGCCTGCGGCTTTCACGCCCAATCTGCAGGGGAGCTACGGCATCAACCCCTTCACTCCGGGAGGGATTCCGGGACAACCGGCGACTCCGGTCGGACAGTTCGGAGCACCCGTGCCCTTCACACCTGGGGGGCCGCCGCCGCCAACCCCAGGAGCTCCCACAACGCCAGCCGCACTTAGCCACCCACCACGCACACCTTCCTATCTGCCTGGCTCTGCCAACGCTCCTACTACGCCAGTCGCGCTGCAGAAAGACGAGAAGTCGGTTAAGACCGAGAGCGCGTGAAAGAAAACCTTCATCGATGCTTACAGTGTCACTTTTCTGCTCGGATGTCTGCAGTTGACTCAGTGCAGTCCTCATGGGACTCAAGGGTATAGGTTTTATCTATTTGGTTTCGGTACACAAGCGGCCGATTTCGCGGCGCAGGTGGTGTTTGAGCAGCGCTGCAGCAGCTCCCTGCTCATCGCTACAGAGGCGTGGCGGCGTGGGGCGTGGCCCCGTGGTTTTCGGATGTCTCTCCAGGGTTGAAAGCCTTGAGCCTCGACCTACCCGAGCTCAGACAAGCTTGCGAGTGTCCAGGACAGGGCGGCGTGCATTGTCTTGGATCCCGCCAGTGCATTGTGCGCAGGGAAACAACTCACCAGTGCTCGACCCGCGATGTGATTCCTTCGGTGACAAGTTGCATGCTTCCTGCAAGTCTTGCAAGGTCTTGGCTGTTCAGGAACCGTGGGTGGCCTCTTGACTCCCGATCTCGAAACAATCCATAACAATCCAACAGGCTGAGGGCGAGCAGGCCGTCCCCGACGTGGAGCCGCCCAGGCCCGGCCTGGATGTCTTAAGGATCCGGTGTCGGCAGCTGATGTATTAGTATTTGGGTAATTTGTTAAGAAGTTGGGACTGGCCCGTCCATGTTTGACCGCAGTATTTGGGTCTGTCCATCATGAGCTTGGCCTAAGCCTTCATGAAAGCCACAGAGCATCGAGATAGGAGAAAAACAACGATGACGCCCTCCGGCTCCCTCCTTGAGGGTTACAAGTAGCTTTTCAAGGTGTTTTTTTTGGGGCGAAAAAGCGCGTGAACTCTTGAACATGCGAAGCCCAGGGTGCCACCTCCATCGAAGCAGCTGGGGGTGTACGAACTGCATCAGCAAGTGGGGCCCTTGGATGGCGGTGTCCAGCGAAAAAAGTGAAGAGACCGGCATGTGGGTTGGTTGAGTCTCTCGACCTCCCTCTCCCTCCTGCTTGCAGAGTAGGACGCATGTGTGCATGTGTGCATGTGTGCATGTGTGCATGTGTGCATGTGTGCATGTGTGCATGTGTGCATGTGTGCATGTGTGTCACAACACTAAGGGGTTCCAACGTGAAGGGTAAGAGTCGCCTGCGACGGTGTGGCACACCTGGCCGATGCCTCTGAGGATGCCAGAGAGATCCTCTACCAAGCCCTGAGGACCTTGCTTGGGTGTGGCATCGTAGGGTGCACTTCTGGGTTTTCGGACAGTTTTTGGGGGGGTAGGTTTGAAGTGCGAGGGCTGGGCTGTGGCGTGCTGTTGACGTCTTGAAGCGAGCTTGCTCCGGGTTGAATGTTGTTCGGGACGATGCTGTTTTCACATCGTGTAGTTGTTACGCCTGGCAGTCGCCTGGAATGGCATGTGTCACGGCGTTGTCAGGTTCATGAGTCATCCCCACATGCTCGAGCCAAAGACTCAGAAGCCCTCAACCTTGCCGAAATACAGTACACAGCCGCAACCTTCATCTAACTTGGGTGCAGGGCTCAGCCGCTAAGTGCGCCGAGTGATTCCACGGTCTCACAGCACCGGGTGAGTTCTCGCCAATCCGACGTGGTCAATTTCTGACCGCAGTCCCAGAGGTCGACATCAGGGGATAGACAAGGCATGCTAGGCCCTAGCCCTAGGCCCCAGGCTCTAGGCGGGGTCAGAAAGATCAATGCTTCCTATTGAGCACGCTTCGCCAGCCTTCTTCAGGCCGTGCCAGCCTGGTTTGTCTTTGAGCCATGCCGAGAGTTTAAGTAAATGGTCATTTATGTCTTACAGACGGTCCTGAGTCCTAATCATAGATGCCAAGGGTATGCAAGTCCGATTCGTCTCCATTTTTCCCGGCATGGGGCCTGGCGCTTTCCGGGCCAGAGATCGTGCTGTTCGCAGGTCATGAGCTGCAAATGCAGATCAGAAGCTACCCGTATCACCACAGCGGGCTTGGAACCCGAAGCTTCAGCTTCTAATGCCCGGAGTTCATGTAGTTGGGGTGAAAACATAGCAAGTGCTAGTAGTATCTAGTAATCTAGTACTAGTAGTTACCTGTTGGTACTTATAAGCTACATGGCAACACAGCAAATCTCCGTGAGGCTTAGTATCGAGGCCCGGGCCTGGGCAGCCGCTTCGAGCGTCGCCATCTCTCCGTCAGAGCGCCCCAAAAAAGGGGGGCCACAACGAACCACGAAGGACAAACCGAACAAACGTTGCGCAGATAGCATCAGGTATCTTTTCTGCTTCAAATGCCCCGCTCCATAGGAAAAGATAGGAAGCCGCCATGGAGCAGATGTGTTGATAACCAGGGACACGAAGGGGTTGTACATGACCCTTAGCTGCGCGGAGGCTCGTTGGATGATGTTGGTGTCATTAGTCACTTTATCAACTGCCATCTGGCCCCTTGTAATATGCAATGGAACAGTCATTGGTCATGTCCAATCCAATCGTTGATTGTGGCTCAAGCATTTACGTCAAAAGTAGCTGTTTTTTCGTGGCGTGACGCAATCTCCCAGCTCGAGGCCCAGCAATGTCCGGGACCGTGCAAGTTCGAACAAAATCATTCATTCACTCTTCCCATCTCTGGCCTGTGCCCCTCAATGTCAGTTGCTTGAAGTTTGCTTGAAGTCGTCGCCTCCAATGGCAACCGTAGTATGCCTTTCTTAACCCGGAGTTCGAAGGCAATGGTGACGCTGGCGATGTGCATCTGCTAGGAATGCAGCTTGGCAGCCGGGTTTTTATTCGCCGCTTGCTTTCTTGCTTTCTTTTGAGCTGAGAATACAGAAATATGGAGAACACCTCGCTGAGTTGAGCAAAGGGCTGTCGAAATCACTTGCAAAGGACCAACACTGCAGCTGGATGTTAGGATGATGCCTGCTAGTAAAGGTGTCGACGTCTTGCTAGCGTCCTGTCATTCTGATTTTGACCATCGCAAATTTTCTCGCAGGTCTGCTTGTGTGCCTGTTTTGTAGAAATACAGTTCGCCCCTTGTATTCTCAATGGCGCAGCGAACGTCGGCGACCCTGGCGCTGGGCGGCTTGGCCGGTGGGCTGGCATACTTGAGCTCGGGCAGCCAGGCCTTTGCAGCTGCGCCGGCGACTTCGAACCTCCGCCAGCAGCGTGCGGCCCATGCCGCTCAGGCGCCTGCATCCTCGGCTTCCACATCTCTGCCAGCCATGATGGCTGGTGGCGCGGTTCTCGCCGCTGCTGCTGCATCTGGACGCACCAGCCGCTCGCATGGCAGCACGCCCCTCCCAACCACCGTGCCAGTGAGGAAATCGGCAACGGCCCGCAAGGCCCTGGACCAGTCCAGCCGTTACGCCGACCTGTCGCTGGATGAGGCCACGCTCATCAAGAAACTCGGCTGCGATATGGATCTTATGGGGTTGGCCGCGCTTGTATAAGTCGTTTCTTCGTAATTAGGTAGTAGCGCGAGATAAGGAACGGCAAGCACGTGCTGGTGGCGTACATCATGAAGCCGAAGGCAGGATACGACTACCTTGCTACCGCGGCACACTTTGCCGCCGAGTCCTCTACGGGCACCAACGTGAATGTGTGCACCACGGACGACTTTACCAAGTCCGTGGATGCTCTGGTGTACTACATCGACCCCGACAGCGAGGAGATGAAGATCGCCTACCCAAATCTGTTGTTCGACCGCAACATCATCGATGGCCGCGCCATGATGTGCTCCTTCCTGACCCTATCCATCGGCAACAACCAGGGCTTGGCGCTCGGTTAGGATGCCGTCTGAATCTGTTGAGATGTGTGCTGTGTGTTTGCAGTAGCTTGAGATGAGGCATGGGCGACGTCGAGTACGGCAAGATCTACGACTTCTACTTGCCGCCTGAGTTCCTCCGCCTGTACGACGGCCCGGCCGTGAACGTGGAAGACATGTGGCGCATCCTGGGCAAGGGCACCAGCAACGGTGGCCTCGTGGTGGGCACCATCATCAAGCCCAAGCTCGGCCTGCAGCCCAAGCCATTCGGCGAGGCCTGCTACGCGTTCTGGCAGGGTGGCGACTTCATCAAGAACGATGAGCCCCAGGGCAACCAGGTGTTCTGCCAGATGAACGAGGTCATCCCAGAGGTTGTGAAGGCCATGAGGGCCTGCATCAAGGAGACCGGGGTGGGTAAGCTGTTCTCTGCCAACATCACGGCGGATGATCCCAACGAGATGATCGCCCGCGGCAAGTACTGTCTGTCCCAGTTCGGTCCTTTGTCCGAGAATTGCGCATTCTTGGTGGACGGATACGTTGCGGGAGGCACGGCCGTGACCTGCGCCCGCCGCAACTTCCCAGGACAGTTCCTGCACTACCACCGTGCCGGACATGGATCCGTGACTAGCCCCCAGACCCAGCGTGGTTACACCGCCTTTGTGCACACCAAGATCTCCCGAGTCATCGGCGCGTCCGGCATCCACACCGGCACCATGAGCTTCGGCAAGATGGAGGGCGATGCCTCCGACAAGAACATTGCCTTCATGCTGCAGGACGATGCGGCCGATGGCCCGTACTATCACCAGCCGTGGGAAGGCATGAAGCAGACGACCCCCATCATCTCTGGCGGCATGAACGCGCTCCGCTTGCCGGCCTTCTTCGAGAACTTGGGCCACTCCAACGTGATCCTCACCGCCGGTGGCGGCTCTTTCGGACACAAGGATGGCCCCAAGCCCGGTGCCGTCTCGTGCCGCCAGGGCGAGGAGGCCTGGAAGGCCTGGAAGGCAGGCCAGTACGGCAACATCAGCTTGAGTGACGGCGTCATTGAGTTCGCGAAGACGCACGAGGAGATCAAGGGTGCCTTCCTGACCTTCCAGAAGGACGCCGACCAGATCTACCCGGGATGGAAGGAGAAGCTGGGCTACACGGGCGAGTCCTCGGTGCAGGCGGCCAGCTTCGACTGGGCCAAGAAGGCATCTGCCGCGGCCTTCGTGGGCTGCAGTGCCCCAGAGCGCACGGTCCAGGTCGCCCGGGCGGTCACTCCGTACGAGTTGCAGGAGAACGTCTATGCCGACCTGGAGTTCACCAACGACGTCGGCTACCTGCCTGATGGCACTCCCATGAACCGGGCAGGCAACGCCATCAACCACCCGGAGACCATCGGCCCTGACAGTCACGCTCCGGGCTCCCCTCTGCCACGCGCTCACTTCGTGAACTCTGTGGGTTACCTGCCCGATGGCACTCCTCTGAATGCAGCCGGCAACGCCATCAACCACCCGGAGACCATGCAGCCGGACTCTCACACCCCCGGTTCTCCTCTGCCAGCATCCGCGTATGCAGCTGACATCGGCTACCTGGTGGATGGCACTCCGATGGAGACAGCTGGCAACAACTCTGTGAGGGGTGGTGCTGCGCCCGCAGCTGCCCCTGCACAGGCGCCCGTGGTTGCGGCGGCCGCCTTTGTCGGCTCCTCGGCAGCGACCCCCTCCAAGGTCAGGCACGCTGGAAACTTCGCCTACTCCTTCCAGAAGGACTCCTGGGCCGACCTGGAGTTCAGCAACGACATCGGCTACCTGCCGGACGGCACGCCCATGAACAAGGCCGGGAATGCGATCAACCACCCGGAGAACATTCAGCCGGACAGCCATGCTCCGGGATCTCCCTTGCCTTCGGCCATCTTCGTGAACGACGTCGGCTACCTGCCAGACGGCACCCCGCTCAACAAGGCCGGCAACGCCATCAACCACCCCGAGAACATCCAGCCGGACCTTCACACTCCCGGTTCGCCGCTGCCTGCCTCCGTCTACGCGCAGGACGTGGGCTACCTTGTGGACGGCACGCCCATGAGCAGTGCTGGCAACCTTTCTGTGCAGCAGTGAGTATGGTGCACTTTCTCCAATTTTCCACTTCGAATTTGCCAAGCAGATGTGTAGGCTCATAAAGGCTCCTATCAGATGTGGTACTTGTAGTCTCAAGCCAATTGGAAGATCTTGAAAGCCTGGTGATCCTGCTTCGGTGGAGCTACAGTCCAGAGGACCGCATAGCAACGCCACCGCAATCCGAAAATCCGAAAATCCGAAATTTCGCCAGCCCCCGGGGCCGGTCAGATTTAAAGCAGCGAGATGCAGCGAAGCGAAAGAGGATTCGAAAGCGTCGACAAACGGTCAGACTAGATCACCAAAACTGGCTTCTGACGACCCGATTCATCTCCGCAGCTTTTGCACAAGGTGCGATTTAGAGGACAAGGGTGCTTTGAGATAGCTTCTTGGACCAATGGCGCAGCGCACATCGGCGACCCTGGCGCTGGGCGGCTTGGCCGGTGGGCTGGCATACTTGAGCTCGGGCAGCCAGGCCTTTGCAGCTGCGCCGGCGACTTCGAACCTCCGCCAGCAGCGTGCGGCCCATGCCGCTCAGGCGCCTGCATCCTCGGCTTCCACATCTCTGCCAGCCATGATGGCTGGTGGCGCGGTTCTCGCCGCTGCTGCTGCATCTGGACGCACCAGCCGCTCGCATGGCAGCACGCCCCTCCCAACCACCGTGCCAGTGAGGAAATCGGCAACGGCCCGCAAGGCCCTGGACCAGTCCAGCCGTTACGCCGACCTGTCGCTGGATGAGGCCACGCTCATCAAGAAGCTCGGCTGCGATATGGATCTTATGGGGTTGGCCGCGCTTGTATAAGTCGTTTCTTCGTAATTAGGTAGTAGCGCGAGATAAGGAACGGCAAGCACGTGCTGGTGGCGTACATCATGAAGCCGAAGGCAGGATACGACTACCTTGCTACCGCGGCACACTTTGCCGCCGAGTCCTCTACGGGCACCAACGTGAATGTGTGCACCACGGACGACTTTACCAAGTCCGTGGATGCTCTGGTGTACTACATCGACCCCGACAGCGAGGAGATGAAGATCGCCTACCCAAATCTGTTGTTCGACCGCAACATCATCGATGGCCGCGCCATGATGTGCTCCTTCCTGACCCTATCCATCGGCAACAACCAGGGCTTGGCGCTCGGTTTAGGATGCCGTCTGAATCTGTTGAGATGTGTGCTGTGTGTTTGCAGTAGCTTGAGATGAGGCATGGGCGACGTCGAGTACGGCAAGATCTACGACTTCTACTTGCCGCCTGAGTTCCTCCGCCTGTACGACGGCCCGGCCGTGAACGTGGAAGACATGTGGCGCATCCTGGGCAAGGGCACCAGCAACGGTGGCCTCGTGGTGGGCACCATCATCAAGCCCAAGCTCGGCCTGCAGCCCAAGCCATTCGGCGAGGCCTGCTACGCGTTCTGGCAGGGTGGCGACTTCATCAAGAACGATGAGCCCCAGGGCAACCAGGTGTTCTGCCAGATGAACGAGGTCATCCCAGAGGTTGTGAAGGCCATGAGGGCCTGCATCAAGGAGACCGGGGTGGGTAAGCTGTTCTCTGCCAACATCACGGCGGATGATCCCAACGAGATGATCGCCCGCGGCAAGTACTGTCTGTCCCAGTTCGGTCCTTTGTCCGAGAATTGCGCATTCTTGGTGGACGGATACGTTGCGGGAGGCACGGCCGTGACCTGCGCCCGCCGCAACTTCCCAGGACAGTTCCTGCACTACCACCGTGCCGGACATGGATCCGTGACTAGCCCCCAGACCCAGCGTGGTTACACCGCCTTCGTGCACACCAAGATCTCCCGAGTCATCGGCGCGTCCGGCATCCACACCGGCACCATGAGCTTCGGCAAGATGGAGGGCGATGCCTCCGACAAGAACATTGCCTTCATGCTGCAGGACGATGCGGCCGATGGCCCGTACTATCACCAGCCGTGGGAAGGCATGAAGCAGACGACCCCCATCATCTCTGGCGGCATGAACGCGCTCCGCTTGCCGGCCTTCTTCGAGAACTTGGGCCACTCCAACGTGATCCTCACCGCCGGTGGCGGCTCTTTCGGACACAAGGATGGCCCCAAGCCCGGTGCCGTCTCGTGCCGCCAGGGCGAGGAGGCCTGGAAGGCCTGGAAGGCAGGCCAGTACGGCAACATCAGCTTGAGTGACGGCGTCATTGAGTTCGCGAAGACGCACGAGGAGATCAAGGGTGCCTTCCTGACCTTCCAGAAGGACGCCGACCAGATCTACCCGGGATGGAAGGAGAAGCTGGGCTACACGGGCGAGTCCTCGGTGCAGGCGGCCAGCTTCGACTGGGCCAAGAAGGCATCTGCCGCGGCCTTCGTGGGCTGCAGTGCCCCAGAGCGCACGGTCCAGGTCGCCCGGGCAGTCACTCCGTACGAGTTGCAGGAGAACGTCTATGCCGACCTCGAGTTCACCAACGACGTCGGCTACCTGCCTGATGGCACTCCCATGAACCGGGCAGGCAACGCCATCAACCACCCGGAGACCATCGGCCCTGACAGTCACGCTCCGGGCTCCCCTCTGCCACGCGCTCACTTCGTGAACTCTGTGGGTTACCTGCCCGATGGCACTCCTCTGAATGCAGCCGGCAACGCCATCAACCACCCGGAGACCATGCAGCCGGACGCTCACACGCCCGGTTCTCCTCTGCCAGCGTCCGCGTATGCCGCTGACATCGGCTACCTGGTGGATGGCACTCCGATGGAGACAGCTGGCAACAACTCTGTGAGGGGTGGTGCTGCGCCCGCAGCTGCCCCTGCACAGGCGCCCGTGGTTGCGGCGGCCGCCTTTGTCGGTTCCTCGGCAGCGACCCCCTCCAAGGTCAGGCACGCTGGAAACTTCGCCTACTCCTTCCAGAAGGACTCCTGGGCCGACCTGGAGTTCAGCAACGACATCGGCTACCTGCCGGATGGCACGCCCATGAACAAGGCCGGGAATGCGATCAACCACCCGGAGAACATTCAGCCGGACAGCCATGCTCCGGGATCTCCCTTGCCTTCGGCCATCTTTGTGAACGATGTCGGCTACCTCCCAGATGGCACCCCGCTCAACAAGGCCGGCAACGCCATCAACCACCCGGAGAACATCCAGCCGGACCTTCACACTCCCGGTTCGCCGCTGCCTGCCTCCGTCTACGCGCAGGACGTGGGCTACCTTGTGGACGGCACGCCCATGAGCACTGCCGGCAACCTCTCCGTCCAGCAGTAAGCATGCAAGGCATTTTCTTGTCCAATTTTTCCAGCGAATTAATTCAACCGGAACGCTTCAGTCGACTGGAGCCAGGTGACTGCCAGAGGCCCTGCATCCTTGATGGATCAATTGTCTATAACCCGTGAGGCTGCCTCCGATTCTTCCGCAGCTCGAGTCTGAATTCTGAATACCTGATGGTCATGCCACCACGGTCCATTTGTTTGTCGCAAATGGTCCTGCTTCCGGTGTCAAGATATAGGCCATTTTTCAGAACCACCAGCAGTGGCCAGCTACATTTCAAGACTTCTTTCAGATTCTGTGATTTGCATCTCTTGCTGTACAAATCCCAGCTTGGATTTAAAATACGAGCGGTAATGCATCCCCCCTCCTCCTCCATATCAATATCAGTACACAGTATACACTGTCAACATCAGCATAAGCATCAATACCAGCATCAGTATCAACTTCAACTCTCGTCATCTTCATCGTCATCGTCATCCTCGTCATGTTTTCTTGATCATGATCGATATGATGTTCATGGTGGTTACGATGATGATGATGATGATGATGATGACGACGAAACATGAGCGCTGGTGGAGGGGCTTCCAAATAACCCAAGCTACTAGGGCCCGGGCTGCCCATGCACCGGTGTGTTCATTTAAATGCTACGCGACCCGCCTTGGCTTGGGCCGCAAAACGGAAAACAAAGTAGGGTTGAAGGGCGGGTTTTACAGGGACACGGTCGGTGTGGGGGTTGGTGGGGGTGGCGGTTCTGCTTGCGGACACACAAACCAGAGAAGCGCCACGGGGCCGTGGCGGCGGGGGCAGGGATGAGAGGTTTATGCTCCCCTTACACCGAGGCCTCGGCGGATTTTCAGTTTCTTGCCACGTCGATGGTAGATCGCATGACAGCCGCTCGTTGTGCAAGTGCAACCCTTGCAGCTATCTGACAACAAGCAGTGTAGTACTTGTGCTTGGTGAAAAGCTTGGCTGCTTGTAATGGCGCAGCGAACGTCGGCGACCCTGGCGCTGGGCGGCTTGGCCGGTGGGCTGGCATACTTGAGCTCGGGCAGCCAGGCCTTTGCAGCTGCGCCGGCGACTTCGAACCTCCGCCAGCAGCGTGCGGCCCATGCCGCTCAGGCGCCTGCATCCTCGGCTTCCACATCTCTGCCAGCCATGATGGCTGGTGGCGCGGTTCTCGCCGCTGCTGCTGCATCTGGACGCACCAGCCGCTCGCATGGCAGCACGCCCCTCCCAACCACCGTGCCAGTGAGGAAATCGGCAACGGCCCGCAAGGCCCTGGACCAGTCCAGCCGTTACGCCGACCTGTCGCTGGATGAGGCCACGCTCATCAAGAACCTCAAATGCAATGAAGCAATATTGATTTGATTCCCCAAACAGTGTACTGCCGGGGCTCCTGTTTCAGTCTAAGAATTCCGACCTAGCCGGATGCTCCGGGTCCCTGGGTTTGCATGTCTCCATGTGTCTCCCTGTCTCCCTTCATGGCCTCGGCCGGGTTTCCGGGTTTCTTGTCCGTGCTTGCGCCCCTTGTTTCTCTTCACGTGGGTGGTCCCCGGGCTGCTTGCCTCTGCTTGTCTCCCTTTATTTCCCTTCGTGTGGGTGGCCTCGGCCGGGTCCCCGGGCTGCTTGTCTCTGCTTTCCCTTCATGTGGGTGGCCTCGGCCGGAGCGTGGATGCTGGCCCAACATCCAGCCTTCAAGCGTGGATGCTGGCCCAACATCCACCCTTCAAGCGTGGATGTTGGCCCAACATCCACCCCTCAAGCGGGGATGTTGGCCCAGTGAGTGAGTGAGTCAGTGCGTGCGTGCGTGAGTGAGTGAGTGAGTGAAATGGCCCACAGGTGTTGCTGCGGCCTACACTATCTCCCCCCCCCCCCCAGCGGAGCGGTGATGTAAGCTTACGCTGAAGGACGGAGAGCCCTGAGAAGGCCAAGATGAGGGGGGTCTTTGCTTACGCTGATGTACCTGGGCGCTGGGAGGCCGAGCTGTGGGGCGCAGGTTGATTACGCTGATGGGCCCGGGCGGGGGCCCTGGGAGGACGGGATGGAGGGTGCTTTTGCTTGTGCGGGTGGACCTGATGTGGGGCGCAGGTTCGTTACGCTGATGGGAGGACGGGTAAGCTTATATGCTGAAGGACTTGGAGCGCTGAGGAGGGCAAGTGGGCTTGCGTGTGGCCCAAACCCAGGTTTTCGGCTCAGAAAGGGGGCTTGGGCCAGAACCGAGGTTGGCCCAACATCCACCCCTCAAGCGTGGCCTTTGGCCCAACATCCACCCCTCAAGCGTGGATGCTCCAGTGTGGATGTAGCATGGATGCTGGCCCATCCAAGACCATCCAACCCTCAAGCGCCATCAAGCGTGGATGTTGGCCCAACATCCACCCCTCAAGCGTGGACACTGGCCCAACATCCACCCCTCAAGCGCCCAACACCAAGCGTGGGCGTTGGCCCAACAACCACCCCTCACTCATGGATGTTCCCCCTCGAGCGTGGGCGTTGGCCCAACATCCACCCCTCAAGAAATTTCAAGGATGGATGTTGGCCCAACAACCACCCCTCACTCACGGATGTTCCCCCTCGAGCGTGGCCCAACATCCACCCCTCAAGCGCCCAACACCAAGCTTGGGCATTGGCCCAACAACCACCCCTCACTCATGGATGTTCCCCCTCGAGCGTGGGCGTTGGCCCAACATCCACCCCTCAAGACCCCTCAAGGATGGATGTTGGCCCAACAACCACCCCTCTCCCCCTCGAGCGTGGACGTTGACCCAACATCCACCCCTCAAGACCCCTCAAGGATGGATGCTGGCCCAACAACCGCCCTCACTCATGGATGTTCCCCCTCGAGCGTGGGTGTTGGCCCAACATCCACCCCTCAAGACCCCTCAAGGATGGATGTTGGCCCAACAACCACCCCTCTCCCCCTCGAGCGTGGACGTTGACCCAACATCCACCCCTCAAGACCCCTCAAGGATGGATGCTGGCCCCACAACCGCCCTCACTCATGGATGTTCCCCCTCGAGCGTGGGCGTTGGCCCAACATCCACCCCTCAAGACCCCTCAAGGATGGATGTTGGCCCAGCAACCACCCCTCACTCATGGATGTTCCCCCTCGAGCGTGGACGTTGGCCCAACATCCAGGCCATGATCGGAATATTGATTGCCTTCGAACCCCCCATCTGTCAGCATGGGTGAACATATATATTCCAAGCTATAGCCAGGAGTCTTTGTCATTCCCGTAAATTTGATACCTTTGAAGTCTCGGGCCTTTTCTTGCAGGTAAAGCCAATATGACTGTAGTCTGTGAACACGCCATTCCACTCTTAACTGTTTGGGGTCTTCGCTGGTGTGATTTTTCAATATTTGTGTGAACGGAGGCTTTGATGCACGCATCTGGGGCAACATGGTAGTGAGGTGGGTCGTAGTTGTTGGGGCAATCTCAGGAACGGCAAGCACGTGTTGGTGGCGTACATCATGAAGCCGAAGGCAGGATACGATTACCTGGCCACCGCGGCACACTTTGCCGCCGAGTCCTCCACAGGCACCAACGTGAACGTGTGCACCACGGACGACTTTACCAAGTCCGTGGATGCTCTGGTGTACTACATCGACCCCGACAGCGAGGAGATGAAGATCGCTTACCCAAATCTGTTGTTCGACCGCAACATCATCGATGGCCGCGCCATGATGTGCTCCTTCCTGACCCTGTCCATCGGCAACAACCAGGGTTTGGAGCTTAGTTTCGTGTGCGGATGTCTGTGACAAAATCTGAAACCGCGTTTGACATTTTGCTTAGACTGATTGGTCGTTCCATGCCGAAAGGATGTGACAGCTTGGGCTGAGGTATGGGCGACGTCGAGTACGGCAAGATCTACGACTTCTACTTGCCGCCTGAGTTCCTCCGCCTGTACGACGGCCCGGCCGTGAACGTGGAAGACATGTGGCGCATCCTGGGCAAGGGCACCAGCAACGGTGGCCTCGTGGTGGGCACCATCATCAAGCCCAAGCTCGGCCTGCAGCCCAAGCCATTCGGCGAGGCCTGCTACGCGTTCTGGCAGGGTGGCGACTTCATCAAGAACGATGAGCCTCAGGGCAACCAGGTGTTCTGCCAGATGAACGAGGTCATCCCAGAGGTTGTGAAGGCCATGAGGGCCTGCATCAAGGAGACCGGGGTAGGCAAGCTCTTCTCTGCCAACATCACCGCAGATGATCCCAACGAGATGATCGCCCGCGGCAAGTACTGTCTGTCCCAGTTCGGTCCTTTGTCCGAGAATTGCGCATTCTTGGTGGACGGATACGTTGCGGGAGGCACGGCCGTGACTTGCGCCCGCCGCAACTTCCCAGGACAGTTCCTGCACTACCACCGTGCTGGACATGGATCCGTGACTAGCCCCCAGACCCAGCGTGGTTACACCGCCTTCGTGCACACCAAGATCTCCCGAGTCATCGGTGCGTCCGGCATCCACACCGGCACCATGAGCTTCGGCAAGATGGAGGGCGATGCCTCCGACAAGAACATTGCCTTCATGCTGCAGGACGATGCGGCCGATGGCCCGTACTATCACCAGCCGTGGGAAGGCATGAAGCAGACGACCCCCATCATCTCTGGCGGCATGAATGCGCTCCGCTTGCCGGCCTTCTTCGAGAACTTGGGCCACTCCAACGTGATCCTCACCGCCGGTGGCGGCTCTTTCGGACACAAGGATGGCCCCAAGCCCGGTGCCGTCTCGTGCCGCCAGGGCGAGGAAGCCTGGAAGGCCTGGAAGGCTGGCCAGTACGGCAACATCAGCTTGAGTGACGGCGTCATCGAGTTCGCGAAGACGCACGAGGAGATCAAGGGTGCCTTCCTGACCTTCCAGAAGGACGCCGACCAGATCTACCCGGGATGGAAGGAGAAGCTGGGCTACACGGGCGAGTCCTCGGTGCAGGCGGCCAGCTTCGACTGGGCCAAGAAGGCATCTGCCGCGGCCTTCGTGGGCTGCAGTGCCCCAGAGCGCACGGTCCAGGTCGCCCGGGCGGTCACTCCGTACGAGTTGCAGGAGAACGTCTATGCCGACCTGGAGTTCACCAACGACGTCGGCTACCTGCCTGATGGCACTCCCATGAACCGGGCAGGCAACGCCATCAACCACCCGGAGACCATCGGCCCTGACAGTCACGCTCCGGGCTCCCCTCTGCCACGCGCTCACTTCGTGAACTCTGTGGGTTACCTGCCCGATGGCACTCCTCTGAATGCAGCCGGCAACGCTATCAACCACCCGGAGACCATGCAGCCGGACTCTCACACCCCCGGTTCTCCTCTGCCAGCATCCGCGTATGCAGCTGACATCGGCTACCTGGTGGATGGCACTCCGATGGAGACAGCTGGCAACAACTCTGTGAGGGGTGGTGCTGCGCCCGCAGCTGCCCCTGCACAGGCGCCCGTGGTTGCGGCGGCCGCCTTTGTCGGCTCCTCGGCAGCGACCCCCTCCAAGGTCAGGCACGCTGGAAACTTCGCCTACTCCTTCCAGAAGGACTCCTGGGCCGACCTGGAGTTCAGCAACGACATCGGCTACCTGCCGGACGGCACGCCCATGAACAAGGCCGGGAATGCGATCAACCACCCGGAGAACATTCAGCCGGACAGCCATGCTCCGGGATCTCCCTTGCCTTCGGCCATCTTTGTGAACGATGTCGGCTACCTCCCAGATGGCACCCCGCTCAACAAGGCCGGCAACGCCATCAACCACCCGGAGAACATCCAGCCGGACCTTCACACTCCCGGTTCGCCGCTGCCTGCCTCCGTCTACGCGCAGGACGTGGGCTACTTGGTGGACGGCACGCCCATGAGCACTGCCGGCAACCTCTCCGTCCAGCAGTAGGCATGCAAGGACAAGGTTTATCGGTGATAACTGTCGCTTGAGTTCCGTGCTAAATCCAAAACGAGCTTGGCTCGCGCAGGGCTGCCTTAAGGCAACCCCAAATTTTCCTATTGGAGCTCGAGGGCAGATTTTCAATCAGGGTATCTTGCCAGACTTAACAGTCACGGCCCCGCACAAGTGAACAGAGCGGAGCAGCTCAGCTAGTGCACCACAATCAGCCGCTTCCTATGAGCTACGCATGCGCGCAAGTCTTGGAAGTTGCGAAAAGTTCGAGGCCTCTGATCAGCTTGGCAGATTCGCACCAAGCAACTGGTCATTTACAACGACCTGCACCAGCTAGCCGCATATTTTGGGCGGGTCCAGAAGTTTTTCCTAGGTCTAGCTCTCGCTTGGTCGTTTTCTTACTGTAGGTCTCTGCATACAGGCACTATGTTTGCAAAGGGGGAAAGAGGCTGCGCCCCCGCCCAACCTCTTTGTGCTGTTTAGCTGCGCAAGCTGCAGCACCTGTCAGGATCCTGTCAAAACCACTGTTCTTACAACCTCCCCCCCAGCATGCGAAGTCCGTTTGCAGGACTGGGAACAAGTTCAAGCCGTGGTTTACGTCTTTGACACATTTTCTAGACGACCCAGGAGCTGGAAATATGGACGATGCTGCCATTCGCAGTATTCGAAGCCTTTGCTAGCCAAGAACGTCGAACCAAACCTCGGAAAAAACACAACTTGAGCGCCAGACTGAGGACAAAAACAATACCTCCGCCCTATTTGCACAAACCCTAGCAGCTTCAACAGCAGTGCACATGCATCCTACTCTGTTCTGGGCTCCCCATGAGTTATCAATGTGCTGAACAATTGGTAGATGTTGGTAGGTCAATTGTGCTTGCGCTGATGCTTGGACTCTGCAGCAATCCGAACAACAGGCAAGCAGTGTAGTACTGGTGTTTGGTGGAAAAACTCTACTACTTGTGATGGCACAGCGCACTCCGGCGACCCTGGCGCTGGGCGGCTTGGCCGGTGGGCTGGCCTACTTGAGCTCGGGCAGCCAGGCCTTTGCAGCTGCGCCGGCGACCTCGAACCTCCGCCAGCAGCGTGCGGCTCATGCAGCACAGGCGCCTTCGTCCTTGACCTCCACATCCCTGCCAGCCATGATGGCGGGTGGCGTGGTCCTTGCCGCCGCTGCCACCTCTGGACGTGGGACCCGCTCGCGTGGCAGCGCACCCGCCCGGGCGGTCACTCCTTACGAGTTGCAGGAGAACGTCTATGCCGACCTCGAGTTCACCAACGACATCGGCTACCTGCCTGATGGCACTCCCATGAACCGGGCAGGCAACGCCATCAACCACCCAGAGACCATCGGCCCTGACAGTCACGCTCCGGGCTCCCCTCTGCCACGCGCTCACTTCGTGAACTCCGTCGGTTACCTGCCGGACGGCACTCCTCTGAATGCAGCCGGTAATGCCATCAACCACCCGGAGACCATGCAGCCGGACTCTCACACACCAGGTTCTCCTCTACCAGCGTCCACGTACGCAGCGGACATCGGCTACCTGGTGGATGGCACTCCCATGGAGACGGCCGGCAACAACTCTGTGAGGGGTGGCGCCACGCCTCCACCAGCACCTCCAGTGGCGGCCGCGGCATTCGTTGGCTCCAGTGCACCGGCATCTGCGCCCGCACCAGCACCAGCTGCACCGACACCTGCACCTGCAGTGGCTGCGCCCGGTGCTCCTCGCACTGCCATGTACGGGAGGAAGTTCGAATACAGCTTCCAGAAGGATGCCTTCGCCGACTGCGAGTTCAGCAACGACGTGGGCTATCTTCCCGACGGCACTCCAATGAACAAGGCGGGCAATGCCATCAACCATCCGGAGAGTATTGGTCCGGACAGCCATGCACCTGGCTCACCGTTGCCCAGGGCCAACTTTGTCAATTCCATCGGCTACTTGCCGGATGGCACTCCCATGAATGCAGCTGGCAACGCCATCAACCACCCGGAGACCATGCAGCCAGACCTTCACACGCCAGGCTCTCCTCTGCCAGAGTCTGTGTATGCAGCCGACGTGGGCTATTTGGTGGATGGCACTCCCATGGAGACGGCCGGCAACAACTCTGTGAGGGGTGGCGCCACGCCTCCGCCAGCACCTCCAGTGGCGGCCGCGGCATTCGTTGGCTCCAGTGCACCAGCATCTACGCCCGCACCAGCACCAGCTGCACCGACACCTGCACCTGCAGTGGCTGCGCCGGGTGCTCCTCGCACTGCCATGTACGGGAGGAAGTTTGAATACAGCTTCCAGAAGGATGCCTTCGCCGACTGCGAGTTCAGCAACGACGTGGGCTATCTTCCCGATGGCACTCCAATGAACAAGGCGGGCAATGCCATCAACCATCCGGAGAGTATTGGTCCGGACAGCCATGCACCTGGCTCACCGTTGCCCAGGGCCAACTTTGTCAATTCCATCGGCTACTTGCCGGATGGCACTCCCATGAATGCAGCTGGCAACGCCATCAACCACCCGGAGACCATGCAGCCAGACCTTCACACGCCAGGCTCTCCTTTGCCAGAGTCTGTGTATGCAGCCGACGTGGGCTATTTGGTGGATGGCACTCCCCTGGAGACGGCCGGCAACAACTCAGTCAGGGGTGGCGCCGTACCCGCGTCAGCTCCTGCAGCGGCTCCGGCACCCTCTGCCCCGACACCTCAGCCTGTGGTCGCAGCGGCCTTCGTCGGCTCGTCGGCAGGGACCTCATCCAAAGTCAGGCACGCCGGGAACTTCGCCTACTCCTTCCAGAAGGACTCCTGGGCCGACCTGGAGTTCAGCAACGACATCGGCTACCTGCCGGACGGCACGCCCATGAACAAGGCCGGGAATGCGATCAACCACCCGGAGAACATTCAGCCGGACAGCCATGCTCCGGGATCTCCGTTGCCTTCCGCCATCTTCGTGAACGATGTCGGCTACCTGCCAGACGGCACCCCGCTCAACAAGGCCGGCAACGCCATCAACCACCCGGAGAACATCCAGCCGGACCTTCACACTCCCGGTTCGCCGCTGCCTGCCTCCGTCTACGCGCAGGACGTGGGCTACTTGGTGGACGGCACGCCCATGAGCACTGCCGGCAACCTCTCCGTCCAGCAGTAGTCGTTCGACAACTGATCTTTTGAGTCGGTGGACAGGCCGGCTTCTATGTCGATAATCGTGAGGTGTGCGCAGACACTCAAGTCGATAGGATTGCGTGTACTGCTGGGAGCAGAAGCTTGCAAGCCAGGTCGAGTTAGCCCCACCGTTCTGGTACTTGATGAACGAACAGGCTTCATCAAGGGTTCCCTGGTTTTGCATGATGCTTCCTTAATCTGCAGCCTTTGGACAGCTTTGCTTGTGAGTTTCCCTAGTTTCAATTGAGTCAAAATAACAGAGCTTGGCTCGAGATAGCAGGCCGCCTTGAGGCCGCCTTCGATGTCTTCAGCTTTGCTTGCCAGACTTAACACAAGTCATGGCTTGGCACAAGTGATTGGAGCGATCAGCTCACCCAGTGCATTACAAAAGGCGGCTTCTGAGCTCGGCCCTGTGCACAGGCTTGTGGCTTGGGTGTTAGGGATTATTTTGAAGGTGTAAATTGGTCATGACTGCCCTTCAACGCGGCGATTCTGTCGCGAAAGCTTCGTGTTCATCCCCGCAGCTGCTTCACAGGACATATTTGTGACAAGGGTGCTTTGAGATAGCTTCTTGGACCAATGGCGCAGCGCACGCCGGCGACCCTGGCGCTGGGCGGCTTGGCCGGTGGGCTGGCCTACTTGAGCTCGGGCAGCCAGGCCTTTGCAGCTGCGCCGGCGACCTCGAACCTCCGCCAGCAGCGTGCGGCACATGCAGCACAGGCGCCTTCGTCCTTGACCTCCACATCCCTGCCAGCCATGATGGCGGGTGGCGTGGTCCTTGCCGCCGCTGCCACCTCTGGACGTGGCACCCGCTCGCGTGGCAGCGCACCCGCCCGCGCGGTCACTCCTTACGAGTTGCAGGAGAACGTCTATGCCGACCTCGAGTTCACCAACGACATCGGCTACCTGCCTGATGGCACTCCCATGAACCGGGCAGGCAACGCCATCAACCACCCAGAGACCATCGGCCCTGACAGTCACGCTCCGGGCTCCCCTCTGCCACGCGCTCACTTCGTGAACTCTGTGGGTTACCTGCCCGATGGCACTCCTCTGAATGCAGCCGGCAATGCCATCAACCACCCGGAGACCATGCAGCCGGACTCTCACACACCAGGTTCTCCTCTACCAGCGTCCACGTATGCAGCGGACATCGGCTACCTGGTGGATGGCACTCCCATGGAGACGGCCGGCAACAACTCTGTGAGGGGTGGCGCCACGCCTCCACCAGCACCTCCAGTGGCGGCCGCGGCATTCGTTGGCTCCAGTGCACCAGCATCTGCGCCCGCACCAGCACCAGCTGCACCGACACCTGCACCTGCAGTGGCTGCGCCCGGTGCTCCTCGCACTGCCATGTACGGGAGGAAGTTTGAATACAGCTTCCAGAAGGATGCCTTCGCCGAGTACGAGTTCAGCAACGATGTGGGCTATCTTCCCGACGGCACTCCCATGAACAGGGCGGGCAATGCCATCAACCATCCGGAGAGTATTGGTCCGGACAGCCATGCACCTGGCTCACCGTTGCCCAGGGCCAACTTTGTCAATTCCATCGGCTACTTGCCGGATGGCACTCCCATGAATGCAGCTGGCAACGCCATCAACCACCCGGAGACCATGCAGCCAGACCTTCACACGCCAGGCTCTCCTCTGCCAGAGTCTGTGTATGCTGCCGACGTGGGCTACTTGGTGGATGGCACTCCCCTGGAGACGGCCGGCAACAACTCTGTGAGGGGTGGCGCCGTACCCGCGTCAGCTCCTGCAGCGGCTCCGGCACCCTCTGCCCCGACACCTCAGCCTGTGGTCGCAGCGGCCTTCGTCGGCTCGTCGGCAGGGACCTCATCCAAAGTCAGGCACGCCGGGAACTTCGCCTACTCCTTCCAGAAGGACTCCTGGGCCGACCTGGAGTTCAGCAACGACATCGGCTACCTGCCGGACGGCACGCCCATGAACAAGGCCGGGAATGCGATCAACCACCCGGAGAACATTCAGCCGGACAGCCATGCTCCGGGATCTCCGTTGCCTTCCGCCATCTTCGTGAACGATGTCGGCTACCTGCCAGACGGCACCCCGCTCAACAAGGCCGGCAACGCCATCAACCACCCGGAGAACATCCAGCCGGACCTTCACACTCCCGGTTCGCCGCTGCCTGCCTCCGTCTACGCGCAGGACGTGGGCTACTTGGTGGACGGCACGCCCATGAGCACTGCCGGCAACCTCTCCGTCCAGCAGTAGTCGTTCGACAACTGATCTTTTGAGTCGGTGGACAGGCCGGCTTCTATGTCGATAATCGTGAGGTGTGCGCAGACACTCAAGTCGATAGGATTGCGTGTACTGCTGGGAGCAGAAGCTTGCAAGCCAGGTCGAGTTAGCCCCACCGTTCTGGTACTTGATGAACGAACAGGCTTCATCAAGGGTTCCCTGGTTTTGCATGATGCTTCCTTAATCTGCAGCCTTTGGACAGCTTTGCTTGTGAGTTTCCCTAGTTTCAATTGAGTCAAAATAACAGAGCTTGGCTCGAGATAGCAGGCCGCCTTGAGGCCGCCTTCGATGTCTTCAGCTTTGCTTGCCAGACTTAACACAAGTCATGGCTTGGCACAAGTGATTGGAGCGATCAGCTCACCCAGTGCATTACAAAAGGCGGCTTCTGAGCTCGGCCCTGTGCACAGGCTTGTGGCTTGGGTGTTAGGGATTATTTTGAAGGTGTAAATTGGTCATGACTGCCCTTCAACGCGGCGATTCTGTCGCGAAAGCTTCGTGTTCATCCCCGCAGCTGCTTCACAGGACATATTTGTGACAAGGGTGCTTTGAGATAGCTTCTTGGACCAATGGCGCAGCGCACGCCGGCGACCCTGGCGCTGGGCGGCTTGGCCGGTGGGCTGGCCTACTTGAGCTCGGGCAGCCAGGCCTTTGCAGCTGCGCCGGCGACCTCGAACCTCCGCCAGCAGCGTGCGGCACATGCAGCACAGGCGCCTTCGTCCTTGACCTCCACATCCCTGCCAGCCATGATGGCGGGTGGCGTGGTCCTTGCCGCCGCTGCCACCTCTGGACGTGGCACCCGCTCGCGTGGCAGCGCACCCGCCCGCGCGGTCACTCCTTACGAGTTGCAGGAGAACGTCTATGCCGACCTCGAGTTCACCAACGACATCGGCTACCTGCCTGATGGCACTCCCATGAACCGGGCAGGCAACGCCATCAACCACCCAGAGACCATCGGCCCTGACAGTCACGCTCCGGGCTCCCCTCTGCCACGCGCTCACTTCGTGAACTCCGTGGGTTACCTGCCCGATGGCACTCCTCTGAATGCAGCCGGCAATGCCATCAACCACCCGGAGACCATGCAGCCGGACTCTCACACACCAGGTTCTCCTCTACCAGCGTCCACGTACGCGGCGGACATCGGCTACCTGGTGGATGGCACGCCCATGGAGACGGCCGGCAACAACTCTGTGAGGGGTGGCGCCACGCCTCCACCTGCACCTCCAGTGGCGGCCGCGGCATTCGTTGGCTCCAGTGCACCAGCATCTACGCCCGCACCAGCACCAGCTGCACCGACACCTGCACCTGCAGTGGCTGCGCCCGGTGCTCCTCGCACTGCCATGTACGGGAGGAAGTTTGAATACAGCTTCCAGAAGGATGCCTTCGCCGAGTACGAGTTCAGCAACGATGTGGGCTATCTTCCCGACGGCACTCCCATGAACAGGGCGGGCAATGCCATCAACCATCCGGAAAGTATTGGTCCGGACAGCCATGCTCCTGGCTCACCGTTGCCCAGGGCCAACTTTGTCAATTCCATCGGCTACTTGCCGGATGGCACTCCCATGAATGCAGCTGGCAACGCCATCAACCACCCGGAGACCATGCAGCCAGACCTTCACACGCCAGGCTCTCCTCTGCCAGAGTCTGTGTATGCAGCCGACGTGGGCTACTTGGTGGATGGCACTCCCCTGGAGACGGCCGGCAACAACTCAGTCAGGGGTGGCGCCGTGCCCGCGTCAGCTCCTGCAGCGGCTCCGGCACCCTCTGCCCCGACACCTCAGCCTGTGGTCGCAGCGGCCTTCGTCGGCTCGTCGGCAGGGACCTCATCCAAAGTCAGGCACGCCGGGAACTTCGCCTACTCCTTCCAGAAGGACTCCTGGGCCGACCTGGAGTTCAGCAACGACATCGGCTACCTGCCGGACGGCACGCCCATGAACAAGGCCGGGAATGCAATCAACCACCCGGAGAACATTCAGCCAGACAGCCATGCTCCGGGATCTCCGTTGCCTTCCGCCATCTTCGTGAACGATGTCGGCTACCTCCCAGACGGCACCCCGCTCAACAAGGCCGGCAACGCCATTAACCACCCGGAGAACATCCAGCCGGATCTTCACACTCCCGGTTCTCCGCTGCCTGCCTCCGTCTACGCGCAGGACGTGGGCTACTTGGTTGACGGAACGCCCATGAGCAGTGCTGGCAACCTCTCCGTCCAGCAGTAGGTGAGCTGTGAGCAGACACTCAGGTCGACAGGATGGCAAAGGGTAGAAGCGAAGTGCTTGGTGCAGCCCCGCTGCACTTGATGAACGAACAGACTTTATCAAGTATACCTGGTTTTGCATGATGTTGGATGTGGAGCATCCAAAGCACTCATCCGTTTTACTGTGCAGCCTTTGAGTTTGGTTATGAGTTTCCCTGCTGAGCAAAGTCAAGCAGGAGTTTCAAAAGAGTCTAAACAGAGCGTGGCTCGAGAAGGGTTCCCTGGCATTGCACGGTGCTTCCTTATTAGCCTTTCGACAGCTTTGCTTGTCAATTTCTCTAAGAGTTTCAATTGGGTCGAAATAACAGAGCTTGGCTCGAGATAGTAGGCCGCCTTGAGGCCGCCTTCGATGTCTTCAGTTTTGCTTGCCAGACTTAACACAAGTCATGGCTTGGCACAAGTGATTGGAGCGATCAGCTCACCCAGTGCGTTGCAAAAAGGCAGCTTCCTTTGCACGTGGCAGTACCAGGGAAGCAGTGACAGATCGCTCGTCGGAGCAGCGAAAAGCTCGTATTAATGACCGTAGCCGTTCCACAGGGCACATTTGAGACAAGGGTGCTCTACAGTTCCTGAGCAGATGGCGCAGCGCGCGTCGACCCTGGCGCTGGGCGGCTTGGCCGGTGGGCTGGCATACTTGAGCTCAGGCAGTCAGGCCTTTGCAGCAGCGCCGGCTACTTCGAACCTCCGCCAGCAGCGTGCAAGCCATGCAGCGCAGGCGCCTGCGTCCTCGGCTTCCACATCCCTGCCAGCCATGATGGCTGGTGGCGCGGTTCTCGCCGCAGCTGCTGCATCTGGGCGCACCAGCCGCTCGCATGGCAGCACGCCCCTCCCAACCACCGTGCCAGTGAGGAAATCGGCCACGGCCCGCAAGGCCCTGGACCAGTCCAGCCGTTACGCCGACCTGTCGCTAGATGAGGCCACGCTCATCAAGAAGCTTTGCTGCAATGAAGCACTACTGATCACTTCTTCCATTTCTTCCAGTCTTCGTGTGAAAGGAATCTCTGCTTGTAGGTGGCAACATGGTAGTGAGGTGGGTCGTAGTTGTTGGTGCAATCTCAGGAATGGCAAGCACGTGTTGGTGGCGTACATCATGAAGCCGAAGGCAGGATACGATTACCTGGCCACCGCGGCACACTTTGCCGCCGAGTCCTCCACGGGCACCAACGTGAACGTGTGCACCACGGACGACTTTACCAAGTCCGTGGATGCTCTGGTGTACTACATCGACCCCGACAGCGAGGAGATGAAGATCGCCTACCCAAATCTGTTGTTCGACCGGAACATCATCGATGGCCGCGCCATGATGTGCTCCTTCCTGACCTTATCCATCGGCAACAACCAGGGTTTGGAGCCTATTTTCGTTTGCGGATGTCTGTGACATGTTCTGAAGCCACGCTTGACATGTTGCTTAGTTCCATGCCGAGAGTATGTGACAGCTTGGGCTGAGGTATGGGCGACGTCGAGTACGGCAAGATCTACGACTTCTACTTGCCGCCTGAGTTCCTCCGCCTGTACGACGGCCCGGCCGTGAACGTGGAAGACATGTGGCGCATCCTGGGCAAGGGCACCAGCAACGGTGGCCTCGTGGTGGGCACCATCATCAAGCCCAAACTCGGCCTGCAGCCCAAGCCATTCGGCGAGGCCTGCTACGCGTTCTGGCAGGGTGGCGACTTCATCAAGAACGATGAGCCCCAGGGCAACCAGGTGTTCTGCCAGATGAACGAGGTCATCCCAGAGGTTGTGAAGGCCATGAGGGCCTGCATCAAGGAGACCGGGGTGGGTAAGCTGTTCTCTGCCAACATCACGGCGGATGATCCCAACGAGATGATCGCCCGCGGCAAGTACTGTCTGTCCCAGTTCGGTCCTTTGTCCGAGAATTGCGCATTCTTGGTGGACGGATACGTTGCGGGAGGCACGGCCGTGACCTGCGCCCGCCGCAACTTCCCAGGACAGTTCCTGCACTACCACCGTGCCGGACATGGATCCGTGACTAGCCCCCAGACCCAGCGTGGTTACACCGCCTTCGTGCACACCAAGATCTCCCGAGTCATCGGCGCGTCCGGCATCCACACCGGCACCATGAGCTTCGGCAAGATGGAGGGCGATGCCTCCGACAAGAACATTGCTTTCATGCTGCAGGACGATGCGGCCGATGGCCCGTACTATCACCAGCCGTGGGAAGGCATGAAGCAGACGACCCCCATCATCTCTGGCGGCATGAATGCACTCCGCTTGCCGGCCTTCTTCGAGAACTTGGGCCACTCCAACGTGATCCTCACCGCCGGTGGCGGCTCTTTCGGACACAAGGATGGCCCCAAGCCCGGCGCCGTCTCGTGCCGCCAGGGAGAGGAGGCCTGGAAGGCCTGGAAGGCTGGCCAGTACGGCAACATCAGCTTGAGTGACGGCGTCATTGAGTTCGCAAAGACGCACGAGGAGATCAAGGGTGCTTTCCTGACCTTCCAGAAGGACGCCGACCAGATCTACCCGGGATGGAAGGAGAAGCTGGGCTACACGGGCGAGTCTTCGGTGCAGGCGGCCAGCTTCGACTGGGCCAAGAAGGCATCTGCCGCTGCCTTCGTGGGCTGCAGTGTCCCAGAGCGCACGGTCCAGGTCGCCCGGGCGGTCACTCCGTACGAGTTGCAGAAAAAAGTCTATGCCGACCTCGAGTTCACCAACGACGTCGGCTACCTGCCTGATGGCACTCCCATGAACCGGGCAGGCAACGCCATCAACCACCCGGAGACCATCGGCCCTGACAGGCACGCTCCGGGCTCCCCTCTGCCGCGCGCCCTCTTCGTGAACTCTGTGGGTTACCTGCCCGATGGCACTCCTCTGAATGCAGCCGGCAACGCCATCAACCACCCGGAGACCATGCAGCCAGACTCTCACACGCCCGGTTCTCCTTTGCCCACGTCCGCGTATGCAGCTGACATCGGCTACCTGGTGGATGGCACTCCCATGGAGACGGCCGGCAACAACTCTGTGAGGGGTGGCGCCACTCCGGCAGCAGCACCTGCCGCCGCAGCTCAATCATTCGGGACTTCTGCCCCTCCGATGGCAGCCGCAAGTCATGCTGCAGTTGCAGGTGGTCTCTTGCATGGCCGCCAGTTCGACTACAGCTACCAGAAGGACGTGTATGCTGACCTGGAGTTCAGCAATGATGTTGGCTACTTGCCCGATGGCACTCCGATGAACAGGGCAGGGAATGCGATCAACCACCCGGAGAACATTCAGCCGGACAGGCACACTCCGGGTTCGCCTCTGCCTAGGGCTGAGTTTGTGAATTCCGTCGGATACTTACCGGACGGCACCCCCCTGAATGCAGCGGGAAATGCCATCAATCATCCAGAGACCATGCAGCCTGATCTCCACACACCAGGATCCCCACTGCCGGCCTCCGCCTATGCTGCAGACATTGGGTACCTGGTCGATGGGACCCCGCTGGAGTCAGCTGGTAACAACTCCGTGAAAGCGCCTCATATGGCAGCCGCAGCATTCGTCAGCTCGACATCCAGCCCTAGCCCGGCACCCACACCGCCCGCCCCTGCCTTCGCCGGCTCCTCGGCAGGGACTTCATCCAAAGTCAGGCACGCCGGGAATTTCGCCTACTCCTTCCAGAAGGACTCCTGGGCCGACCTGGAGTTCAGCAACGACATCGGCTACCTGCCGGATGGCACGCCCATGAACAAGGCCGGGAATGCGATCAACCACCCGGAGAACATTCAGCCGGACAGCCATGCTCCGGGATCTCCCTTGCCTTCCGCCATCTTCGTGAACGATGTCGGCTACCTCCCAGACGGCACCCCGCTCAACAAGGCCGGCAACGCCATCAACCACCCGGAGAACATCCAGCCGGACCTTCACACTCCCGGTTCGCCGCTGCCTGCCTCCGTCTACGCGCAGGACGTGGGCTACTTGGTGGACGGCACGCCCATGAGCACTGCCGGCAATCTCTCTGTGCAACAGTAAGCATGCAAGGACAAGGTTTCTAAAGTTTCATTGAGGTGTGAGCCTTCAGTTTTCCCAGTTTTCCTTTGGAAAGCTCGCCAGACTTAAGACAAGTCATGGCTTGGCATGAACGGAGCGGACCAGCAAAAGGAAGGGCTTCCTTTGAAAGCAGAAGGCAGAGTAAAGGTCTGCAAGTGGCAGGTTCAGCATGGTTCCATGTTCAACCTGCAGGGGCTGGCGCCAAAATTCAAGACTTCTTGTGCCGAGCATGCGGGTTGCATAGTCTGCATTCCCGAACCCAGGCTTAACATGGGAAAACATGGGCCCCACCGTGTTGCGGGTGTTGTGCAAGAAAGAATTGCTTTTCGTATGGTGTCGAGTAAATTACATAAGGGCCACGCTGCACTGGAATATTTTCCCCTCTCCCCCCAGTGTGCTCCTCCGGCTCATCATGCTATTTGTTTTTGCTATTCTTCTTGACCTGGGACCTGGGGCCCTAACTCGAGTGATGCATAAGCTCTCACACACTCGAAAAAGTCCTGCAACTATATGTTCTCTGGCTAGGCTGACGCAAAAAGGCGGTTTTCCCTTGTCGGCCAGATGTGATTGGGCATCCTTGCCACACACCTGTGTCTACATCGGAGGACACAACTTTTGTTGCCTCTGCAAGTGGCATGCTGAGTCAAGTCTCTGCAGCTATTGGAGCAACAAGCAAGCAAGCAGCGTAGTATTTGTGCTTTGTCGGCGACTTCCACCGGTTGTGATGGCACAGCACACATCGGCCAGCTTGGCGCTGGGCGGCTTGGTTGGTGGGCTGGCATACTTGAGCTCGGGCAGCCAGGCCTTTGCAGCTGCGCCGGCGACCTCGAACCTCCGCCAGCAGCGTGCGGCGCATGCAGCGCAGGCGCCGTCATCCTTGACCTCCACATCCCTGCCAGCCATGATGGCGGGTGGCGTGGTCCTTGCCGCCGCTGCCACCTCTGGACGTGGCACCCGCTCGCGTGGCAGCGCACCCGCCCGCGCGGTCACTCCTTACGAGTTGCAGGAGAACGTCTATGCCGACCTTGAGTTCACCAACGACGTCGGCTACCTGCCTGATGGCACTCCCATGAACCGGGCAGGCAACGCCATCAACCACCCGGAGACCATCGGCCCTGACAGTCACGCTCCGGGCTCCCCTCTGCCACGCGCTCACTTCGTGAACTCTGTGGGTTACCTGCCCGATGGCACTCCTCTGAATGCAGCCGGCAATGCCATCAACCACCCGGAGACCATGCAGCCGGACTCTCACACGCCCGGTTCTCCTTTGCCCGCATCCGCGTATGCAGCCGACATCGGCTACCTGGTGGATGGCACTCCGATGGAGACGGCTGGCAACAACTCTGTGAGGGGTGGCGCCACGCCTCCACCATCACCTCCAGTGGCGGCCGCGGCATTCGTTGGCTCCAGTGCGCCAGCATCTACGCCCGCACCAGCACCAGCTGCACCGACACCTGCTCCTGCAGTGGCTGCGCCGGGTGCCCCTCGCACTGCCATGTACGGGAGGAAGTTTGAATACAGCTTCCAGAAGGATGCCTTCGCCGACTGCGAGTTCAGCAACGACGTGGGCTATCTTCCCGACGGCACTCCAATGAACAAGGCGGGCAATGCCATCAACCATCCGGAGAGTATTGGTCCGGACAGCCATGCACCTGGCTCACCGTTGCCCAGGGCCAACTTTGTCAATTCCATCGGCTACTTGCCAGATGGCACTCCCATGAATGCAGCTGGCAACGCCATCAACCACCCGGAGACCATGCAGCCAGACCTTCACACGCCAGGCTCTCCTTTGCCAGAGTCTGTGTATGCAGCCGACGTGGGCTATTTGGTGGATGGCACTCCCCTGGAGACGGCCGGCAACAACTCTGTGAGGGGTGGCGCCACGCCTCCACCATCACCTCCAGTGGCGGCCGCGGCATTCGTTGGCTCCAGTGCGCCAGCATCTACGCCCGCACCAGCACCAGCTGCACCGACACCTGCTCCTGCAGTGGCTGCGCCCGGTGCCCCTCGCACTGCCATGTACGGGAGGAAGTTTGAATACAGCTTCCAGAAGGATGCCTTCGCCGACTGCGAGTTCAGCAACGACGTGGGCTATCTTCCCGACGGCACTCCAATGAACAAGGCGGGCAATGCCATCAACCATCCGGAGAGTATTGGTCCGGACAGCCATGCACCTGGCTCACCGTTGCCCAGGGCCAACTTTGTCAATTCCATCGGCTACTTGCCAGATGGCACTCCCATGAATGCAGCTGGCAACGCCATCAACCACCCGGAGACCATGCAGCCAGACCTTCACACGCCAGGCTCTCCTTTGCCAGAGTCTGTGTATGCAGCCGACGTGGGCTATTTGGTGGATGGCACTCCCCTGGAGACGGCCGGCAACAACTCAGTCAGGGGTGGCGCCGTACCCGCGTCAGCTCCTGCAGCGGCTCCGGCACCCTCTGCCCCGACACCTCAGCCTGTGGTCGCAGCGGCCTTCGTCGGCTCGTCGGCAGGGACCTCATCCAAAGTCAGGCACGCCGGGAACTTCGCCTACTCCTTCCAGAAGGACTCCTGGGCCGACCTGGAGTTCAGCAACGACATCGGCTACCTGCCGGACGGCACGCCCATGAACAAGGCCGGGAATGCGATCAACCACCCGGAGAACATTCAGCCGGACAGCCATGCTCCGGGATCTCCGTTGCCTTCCGCCATCTTCGTGAACGATGTCGGCTACCTGCCAGACGGCACCCCGCTCAACAAGGCCGGCAACGCCATCAACCACCCGGAGAACATCCAGCCGGACCTTCACACTCCCGGTTCGCCGCTGCCTGCCTCCGTCTACGCGCAGGACGTGGGCTACCTTGTGGATGGCACGCCCATGAGCACTGCCGGCAACCTCTCCGTCCAGCAGTAAGGACGTAGTTTCTACAGTTTCATTGAGGTGTGAACAGACACTCCAGCTCCTTGCTTAATCTAATCAGAGCTTTGAGAGAGGAGGCCGCCTTGAAAGCGCGCCTTCCAGTTCTTGGAGCTCAGTAGTCGGGTTTTCAGGAGCGTAGCTCGCCAGACTTAACAGAAGTCATGGCTTGGCACACGTGATTGGAGCGGTCAGCTCACCGAGTGCGCCACACAAATGTTTGCTTGTTTGAGCTTGGCCATGCACAGGCGCTTATCAGTGGGCAGAGCCAGAGCGAGGGAAGCAGCAACATGCGCCAGTCTTCAGCGCAGCAGCTCTGTTGCGAAACTCTGTATCTACTTTGCAGCTTCTCCACAGGTTATATTTGCGAGAAGTGCTCTAATAGTTCCTGCGCAGATGGCGCAGCGCACGTCGGCGACCTTGGCCCTGGGCGGCTTGGCCGGTGGGCTGGCGTACTTGAGCTCGGGCAGCCAGGCTTTTGCAGCTGCGCCGGCGACCACGAACCTCCGGCAGCAGCATGCAGCCCATGCAGCGCAGGCGCCTGCGTCCTCGGCTTCCACATCCCTGCCAGCCATGATGGCTGGTGGCGCGGTTCTCGCCGCAGCTGCTGCCTCTGGACGCACCAGCCGCTCGCATGGCAGCACGCCCCTCCCAACCACCGTGCCAGTGAGGAAATCGGCCACGGCCCGCAAGGCCCTGGACCAGTCCAGCCGTTACGCCGACCTGTCGCTAGATGAGGCCACGCTCATCAAGAAGCTTTGCTGCAATGAAGCACTACTGATCAATTCTTCCATTTCTTCCAGTCTTCGTGTGAAAGGAATCTCTGCTTGTAGGTGGCAACATGGTAGTGAGGTGGGTCGTAGTTGTTGGTGCAATCTCAGGAATGGCAAGCACGTGTTGGTGGCGTACATCATGAAGCCGAAGGCAGGATACGATTACCTGGCCACCGCGGCACACTTTGCCGCCGAGTCCTCCACGGGCACCAACGTGAACGTGTGCACCACGGACGACTTTACCAAGTCCGTGGATGCTCTGGTGTACTACATCGACCCCGACAGCGAGGAGATGAAGATCGCCTACCCAAATCTGTTGTTCGACCGCAACATCATCGATGGCCGCGCCATGATGTGCTCCTTCCTGACCCTATCCATCGGCAACAACCAGGGTTTGGAGCCTATTTTCGTTTGCGGATGTCTGTGACATGTTCTGAAGCCACGCTTGACATGTTGCTTAGTTCCATGCCGAGAGTATGTGACAGCTTGGGCTGAGGTATGGGCGACGTCGAGTACGGCAAGATCTACGACTTCTACTTGCCGCCTGAGTTCCTCCGCCTGTACGACGGCCCGGCCGTGAACGTGGAAGACATGTGGCGCATCCTGGGCAAGGGCACCAGCAACGGTGGCCTCGTGGTGGGCACCATCATCAAGCCCAAGCTCGGCCTGCAGCCCAAGCCATTCGGCGAGGCCTGCTACGCGTTCTGGCAGGGTGGCGACTTCATCAAGAACGATGAGCCCCAGGGCAACCAGGTGTTCTGCCAGATGAACGAGGTCATCCCAGAGGTTGTGAAGGCCATGAGGGCCTGCATCAAGGAGACCGGGGTGGGTAAGCTGTTCTCTGCCAACATCACGGCGGATGATCCCAACGAGATGATCGCCCGCGGCAAGTACTGTCTGTCCCAGTTCGGTCCTTTGTCCGAGAATTGCGCATTCTTGGTGGACGGATACGTTGCGGGAGGCACGGCCGTGACCTGCGCCCGCCGCAACTTCCCAGGACAGTTCCTGCACTACCACCGTGCCGGACATGGATCCGTGACTAGCCCCCAGACCCAGCGTGGTTACACCGCCTTCGTGCACACCAAGATCTCCCGAGTCATCGGCGCGTCCGGCATCCACACCGGCACCATGAGCTTCGGCAAGATGGAGGGCGATGCCTCCGACAAGAACATTGCTTTCATGCTGCAGGACGATGCGGCCGATGGCCCGTACTATCACCAGCCGTGGGAAGGCATGAAGCAGACGACCCCTATCATCTCTGGCGGCATGAACGCACTCCGCTTGCCGGCCTTCTTCGAGAACTTGGGCCACTCCAACGTGATCCTCACCGCCGGTGGCGGCTCTTTCGGACACAAGGATGGCCCCAAGCCCGGCGCCGTCTCGTGCCGCCAGGGAGAGGAGGCCTGGAAGGCCTGGAAGGCTGGCCAGTACGGCAACATCAGCTTGAGTGACGGCGTCATTGAGTTCGCAAAGACGCACGAGGAGATCAAGGGTGCTTTCCTGACCTTCCAGAAGGACGCCGACCAGATCTACCCGGGATGGAAGGAGAAGCTGGGCTACACGGGCGAGTCCTCGGTGCAGGCGGCCAGCTTCGACTGGGCCAAGAAGGCATCTGCCGCTGCCTTCGTGGGCTGCAGTGCCCCAGAGCGCACGGTCCAGGTCGCCCGGGCGGTCACTCCGTACGAGTTGCAGGAGAACGTCTATGCCGACCTCGAGTTCACCAACGACGTCGGCTACCTGCCTGATGGCACTCCCATGAACCGGGCAGGCAACGCCATCAACCACCCGGAGACCATCGGCCCTGACAGTCACGCTCCGGGCTCCCCTCTGCCACGCGCTCACTTCGTGAACTCTGTGGGTTACCTGCCCGATGGCACTCCTCTGAATGCAGCCGGCAACGCCATCAACCACCCGGAGACCATGCAGCCGGACTCTCACACGCCCGGTTCTCCTCTGCCAGCGTCCGCGTATGCAGCTGACATCGGCTACCTGGTGGATGGCACTCCGATGGAGACGGCTGGCAACAACTCTGTGAGGGGTGGTGCTGCGCCCGCAGCTGCCCCTGCACAGGCGCCCGTGGTTGCGGCGGCCGCCTTTGTCGGCTCCTCGGCAGCGACCCCCTCCAAGGTCAGGCACGCTGGAAACTTCGCCTACTCCTTCCAGAAGGACTCCTGGGCCGACCTGGAGTTTAGCAACGACATCGGCTACCTGCCGGACGGCACGCCCATGAACAAGGCCGGGAATGCGATCAACCACCCGGAGAACATTCAGCCGGACAGCCATGCTCCGGGATCTCCGTTGCCTTCCGCCATCTTCGTGAACGATGTCGGCTACCTGCCAGACGGCACCCCGCTCAACAAGGCCGGCAACGCCATCAACCACCCGGAGAACATCCAGCCGGACCTTCACACTCCCGGTTCGCCGCTGCCTGCCTCCGTCTATGCGCAGGACGTGGGCTACCTTGTGGACGGGACGCCCATGAGCAGTGCTGGCAACCTTTCTGTGCAGCAGTGAGCACATTAGTGGGAGTTTTCATTGTTTTCCCACAAGTGCTCACAAGCACATGCTCCTTAGACTGTAGAATTATTTTAAGTGCCGATGCTGGTGAGTCTCACATGGGCTCCGTCAAGCGGCAAGGCATGAATCAGATTTTGTATCGGCCTGTCATCAATTCTTCAACGGCTGCTGTGGGGAGGGCAAACCTCTGGATTCAGCCGAGGTGAGCTCATGGCTCCATGTCAGCCTGTTGGCATTCCACCCTGCCAGCGCTCTTCCACTCCTCTTGCTCCTCTTGCGGGACAGCATGGCCCAATATTGAGCCGATTACCGCGACGTTGGAGCCGAACGGCACTGCGCACGCGGAAAACCAGATGCCTTTGCACGGGTCATGCTACTTAGGTTTAAAGCCGGCCGAGTAGAGTTCGAAAGAGCATAAGGAGCTATGCCATCACTTAGAGCCCTCTGTGATGCCAACGTGATGCCTCTACGGGTGAGGTTTGAGTGTCTGCCTGAGGCCTGGATCTGCACGGCACCTCTGGCGCTGCGCCCTGAACAGGGTCTCCAGGGGCCGGCTCAGCTCCGCCTTCGGTGTAAAATGGTGTAAACATCATGGAGACTTCGCTTGCAGCAGCCTGCGTGGAAAAGCCTTCTTGCTTTTGGCAGTTTGGTTGTTACGCTGTGGGCGACGAATCAGGCAAGTTCTGACGCTGTGGCCAGGATCAAATGGCGGTGTTAGGTTGGTAGCCCACCTGCTATAAGAGCGGCAGACAAAATTGCCGCAGCCTCTTGCGACGTACGCCAGTTGCAGCAACTCCTTTGCCAAGCAAGGGCGAGTGACTTCGTTAAGGGTTTGTATTACTTTAAGTCTGCTCAGTCACAATGTCCATTCCATGGATGCCCAAGGAAGTGCCGGGGCCTCGGGTTGTGCACCTGTTGTGCTGCCGACCATTCTGCAGTCAGTTTCTTAGCCCCCCAAGGTCTCTGTCAATGTTCGCATCTCACGAAGCTGTTTAAACTCACCATCCATAACTGGTCCGTCTTTTCGGGCTTCAGGGTCTTGGAGCGCCTGAAGCCTGGGCCGACCGAGCCTCCACAATCCCCTCCAGCGAGGTCTCACCGGCTGTTCGAGCGGCCACATGAGATGATCAATGCGCGGGCTTCAGTCCTGGCCCAGCCTGCAGCATCCCTGCCCCCCAGCAGCCGAGGCTCCAAACCCGCCCCCACATCCTGAGGTCAAGACCACCTACCTGCTCTCCACAGCAGCCGTGGCCGGCTTCCTCGCGCGGGAGGATGGCAAGCGCCCGGCCGCCCAGCAGGGCCTGTAGGAATTTGTAGGAGCTCAGGGTCCATAGGATCCGGTTAGTGTATGCGAGGCAACCTTTCGGGTTTAGTTTGCACAAGCGAGGAAGAACTTTTTACACTCGCTGCTCGGGTATTCTCTGCAACATGAGCTAGTGCCAAGGGTTCTTTGGGGCGCGTGAACTGTTGAAACAAAAATCATGGTGAGCTGTGTTTCTCTTTTGCCGGGGGGCCAACCTTGAGAACCTCAAGCTCTCAACTGGCCTAAGGCCCTGCCTGGTGCCGCCGGCTCGGTGTTGGGCTGTGTTCACAAGAAAGACACGAAGCCCCGGCTTCGATCTCCAACGCTTTTGCCCTACTAGGAGCTCCCAGGCCACGGGTTCGCCAACCAGTTCCTTTAGGCGGCATCTTGCAGAAGCCCACAGAGGAGAAGGGAAGGAATGGTAAGAGAAAAAGAGGAGAATCAGAGGATTTTTTTGTGAGACGAGGCCGAAAGAATGCCGAAAGAATGCCGAAACAAGTTGAAAGAATGGAAGGGGAGCCTGAGTACGAAGAAGATGAAGCAACAACCAGTAGTAGAGAGCAGAGCCTCAGGCCGGAGACCGATGGAGTCGGAAGAAACCAAGAAAGCTGAGGAACGGAGGATGCCTACTTAGTGCAAGTCGTGTAAGACGAGCCAGTGGGCAGGAGAAGCTTTCGGCGCGTTACGATATTGTGTAAGAGTAAGCATGCCCTTCCACGACGTCCCATATGTTTGGCGAGGATTTGGCTCAAAATGGTTTTGAGCATCTAAACATAAACATTTCTACACATGCGAGACGAGAGATTGTGGCGTTTTGCCTTCATGAAAGACAGGTTCAATCGGGCGCGGCTGATGCCTGTCAGCGCCCTGACGCCCTGGGCTCACATGGTACTGGGTGTGGACATCTGCTTGTGTTTGAGCTGGCTGGTTCAGCAGGTTCAGGGGCCACTGTCACAACTTAAGTTTTCCCCGAACAGGAACCGTTTGGGGTCCTCTCCTCAGAAAAAGTGTCACGCGCTTGGCTAGATCGGTGTCACGTCCGTGGTCTCCCGTGGTCTCCGACCATGAGCGACTGGGTTGGGCGTGTGTCACACGGTTTGGGTCCGTGGTCCCACGGTCCGGCCAACATGCCCTGTCGAGCCTAACTTGAAGCCCGGATCCGGCCAAACCTGCCCCGATGTGCCCAACTTGAAACCCGGATCCGGCCAACATGTCCCTGATGGGCCCCAACTAACTTGAAACCCGGATCCGGCCAACATGCCCCTGTTGGGTCCAACTTGAAACCCGGATCCGGCCAACATGCCCCGGTCGAGCCCAACTTGAAACCTGGATTTGGGCAACATGAATCTGACGGGTCCAACTTGAAGCCCGGATCCGGCCAACATGGCCCGGTCGAGCCCAACTTGAAACGTGGATTTGGCCAACATGCCCCTGATGAGTCCCAACTTTTAATCCGGATCCGGCCAACATGCCTTGTTGAACCCAACTTGAAACCCCAACATGCCCCTTATGAACCCAACTTGAAAGTCGGATCCGGCCAACATGCCCCTGTCGAGCCCAACTCGAAACCCGGACTCGGCCAACGCGGCCCTGGTCACTCCAACTTGAAACCCGGACCCGGCCAACATGCCCTGATGAGCCCAACTTGAAACCCGTATGCGGCCAACATGCCGCTTATGGGCCCAACTTGAAACCCGGATCCGGCCAACACGCCGCTGCCGATCCCAACTTAACAGCCGGATCCGGCCAACAGTCGGCAACATGTCCCTGTTGAGCCCAGCTTGCATCCCGGATCCGGCCAACAGTCGGCAACATGCCCCTGTTGAGCCCAATTTGAAATCTTGGCTTGAAACCCGACATCAGGGCTCAGATGGGGTGTGACGTCATCGTGGGTCTAGAACGGTTGTGAATCTATAAGGGTTGTGAATATGACCCTGCGACCAGTGAAACACGTTCCGTAAAAGAGGTGGTTTAAGTACATTGAGCTGTTTATCCCTATGCTGGCAACGTACTCATGGGTTGTGAATATGCCCCTGCGACCAGCCCTGAAAACTTGTGTTTTAACGTGCCACCATTGATATTTCCCCTGCGACCAATTAGCTCGCACCATGGCTCGAGCTATTGGGTCATCAGGGCGCAGATGGGGTGCTAGCTGCTCATGATGTCACCCTATACGAGCGCGACGGGAGGGGACACGCGACAAACTTCGAGGGCCCTCACCAAGCCCTACGCGCAAAGGGAGGGGACATACGACAAACCCCGTAGGGATATGTGTTTACTTCTAAAGGTTGTGAATCTCAGTCCTTGGGTGCTATTTGAGTACGCTCGGTCCCGCAAAGCAAGATGCTAGTTGAACACGCTCGGTCCCCAAGGGTGCTATTTGAGTGTGCTCAAATAGCTCGGGCCAATAGCTCGCGCCTGGGGTTTTTTGTCACCTTCTAGAATCTTTTCACAGAGCAAGCAGAGTTGGGCAAATAATGGGCGCGGACCTGAGGACCCCCAAATTTTTCACTTCTGGCAATCACAGACACAAGCGCCGACCATGGAGAACATCGAGAAAGCGTGCGCGCATTGGTTTCCGGGCATTTGGGAAATACAAAGGTTTTCAAAGAAGCAAAACCGTCATGCCTCGGAGCCTCGCATCTTCTTGCAAGTTGGCCATTGTTGTATGGGCGAGAGGGGGAGCTCTGGCGCGAGCTATTTGGTCATCAGGGCGCAGATGGGGTGCTAGGTGCTTACGATGAAAGCCAAAATACTGTGCTGGTAGCGCAATCGTGGCTCCATACTGATTGTGACTGTGCCCTTGCGACCAGCAAAATACGTTCCGTAAAGGAAGTGGTTTGAGAACATTGAGATGTTTATCCCTGTGCTGGTAACGTAATCGTGGCTCCACAAAGGTTGTAGATATGCCCCTGCGAACAGCCCTGAAAACTTGTGTTTTAACGTGCCAAAAAACCCATGGATGTATCCCCTGCGACCAAATAGCTTGCGCCACGGCGCGAGCTATTTGGTCATCAGGGCGCAGATGGGTGCTAGTTGCTTACGATGTCACCCGACGAGCACGAAGGGAGGGGACAAAGTGCTGTCCCCAAGACTTCGGTGCTTTTGAGATTTGATTACGCTCAGGTCCTTACAAAGCCGGATGCTAGTTGAACACGCTCGAAGACTTGGGTGTTAATTTGAGTACGCTCGGTCCCCAAAAAGCAGGATGCTAGTTGAACAACCTCGCTCCTCAAGACTTGGGTGAATAGTTGGCGCCTGGGGTGTTTTAACGCTCGTTTTTAAATTAAATTTTGGCAACCAAAAACACAAGCGCCGACCATGGAAAACATCGAGAAAGCGTGCCCGGATTTGTTTCCGGGCATTTGGGAGATACAAAAGTTTACAAAGAAGCAAAAACCGTCATGCCTCGGAGCTTCGCGTGGCAAACGTCTTTTTTGCAAGTTGGCCTCTGGCGCGAGCTGTTGGGTCATCCGGGCGCAGATGGGGTGCTAGCTGCTTACGATGGAAAGCCAAAATACTGTGCTGGTAGCGCAATCGTGGCTCTATACTGATTGTGACTGTGCCCTTGCGACCAGCAAAATACGTTCCGTAAAGGAAGTGGTTTGAGAACATTGAGATGTTTATCCCTGTGCTGGTAACGTAATCGTGGCTCCACAAGGGTTGTAGATATGCCCCTGCGAACAGCCCTGAAAACTTGTGTGTTTTCACGTGCTAAAAAAACCCATGGATGTATCCCCTGCGACCGAATAGCTTGCGCCACGGCACGAGCTATTTGGTCATCAGGGCGCAGATGGGTGCTGGTTGCTTACGATGTCACCCTACGAGCACGAAGGGAGGGGACGTGCGACAAATTTCTAGGGCCTCACCAAACCCTACGAGAACAAAGGGGGGGGACATACCACAAATCTCTAAGGGATATGTTGTCACTTTACAATCTTTACTGTACAAAGTTCTGAATCCCAAAGCTTGGGCGCTGTTTGAGTACGCTCGGCCCCCAAAAAGCAGGATGCTAGTTGAAGACGCTCGGTCCCCAAAACTTGGGTACGCTCGGCCCCGCAAAGCAGATGCTAGTTGAACACACTCGGTCCCCCATACGTGGGTGCTATTTAAGAACGCTCGGTCCCTAAAAGCAGGATGCTAGTTGAACACGCTCATACTTTTCGCACACACAAGGACCAACCAAGACGCCTCTCTGAAACCTTCAAACCTCGCACTCTGGGCCCTTCAAGCACGTTATGGTTTTAGGGCTTTCAGGCCTAACCTCGAGGCGCCCGCACCCTACGAGCACGAAGGGAGGGGACATGCGACAAACTTCTAGGGCCCTGCACCAAACCTTACGAGCACGAAGGAAGGGGACATCCAACAAACCTCTAAGGGATATGTTTTTGCTTCTACAGTGTCTTGAAAGTGCAGGATGTTGTTTGCGCTTGTATAGAACCTTCTCGCAGAGCAAGCAGAGTTTTTTCCCAATTCTTCTTGCTATGCGAAAAGGTTTCACAGCCACTAAAAAAGTGGTTGAAGTAAATAAAGATGTTTATGCCTTGTGCTGGTAACGCAGTCGCGGCTCCATAGGGGTGTACAAGCGCAAAAGCCTCCTGTTTTTTTTTTTGCACTTTCAGAACATTGTAGAAGTAAAACACCTCCTCAGAGGTTTGTCGTATGTCCCCTCCCTTCGTGCTCGTAAGGTTTGGTGCAGGGCCCTAGAAGTTTGTCGCATGTCCCTTCGTGCTCGTAGGGCGAAGGCCCTAAAGGTTATTCTAAGCGTTTTAATTTGCAGGCGGGTTATGGGGCCACAATTGCGTTGCCACGCGCGGGTTTTTGGCACCGTTTTGAAATGCAGGCGGGTAATTTGGGCGCAGAACACTAGCCCTGAAAACGTGTCTTCGTAGCGTGTTAAAACACCATAGATGTTTCCCCTCGGCCAAATAGCTCTCGCCTTGGCGCAAGCTATGTGGTCATCAGGGCGCAGAAGGGGTGCTAGTTGCTTACGACGTCACCCTACGAGCGCAAAGGGAGATCCTACGAGCACGAAGGGAGGGGACATACGACAAACCTCGAAGCGATATGTTTTTACTTCTACAGTGTTCTGAAGGTGCGGTCCCCAAAACTTGGGCTGTGAAACCTTTTCGCAGAGCAAGAAGAGTTGTGTAAACACCCCGCTTGCTCTGCGAACAGGTTCTATACAAGCGCAACAACACCCCATGTTGTTCCCAACGTTTGCACTTTCAGAACACCGCAGAAGCAAAACATATCCAATATTGGTTGTTCGTATGTCCCTGTCGTATGTCCCCTCCCTTCGAGCTCGTAGTAAGGCTTGGTGCAGGGCTCTAGAATTTTGTCGCATGTCCCTTCCCTTCGTGCTCGTCGTAGGGTGAGGGCCCCTCGAGGTTACGAGGTTAGGCCTGAAAGCCCTAGAGCCATAACATGCTTGAAGGGCCCAGCGTGCGAGGTTTGAAGGTTTCAGAAACGCATCTTGGTTAGTCCTTGGGTGCGCGAAGAGACTGAGCGTGTTCAACTAGCATCCTGCGTTTAGGGGCCGAGCGTACTCAAACAGCACCCAAGTCTTGGGGACCGACCGTGTTCACCTAGCATCCTGCTTTTGGGGACCGAGCGTACTCAAACAGCACCCGTTGAAGTAAATCGAGATGTTTATCCCTTGTGAGCTGGAAACGTAATCGCGGCTCCATGGATAGGGTGTCCAAGCGCACAAAGCATCCTATGTTTTTTCTGATGTTTGCACTTTCAGAACATTGTAGAAGTAAAATCATCTCCCTCAGAGGTTTGTCGTATGTCCGCTCCCTTCGGTCCTAAAAGTTTGTGGCATGTCCCTTCGTGCTCGTAAGGTGAGGGCCCTAGAAGAGAACCGTTTTAAAGTGCAGGCGGGTTTTGGGGCCACAATTACGTTACGAGCACTGGCTTTTGGAACCGTTTCAAAATGTAGGCGGGCTGTAGGGCCACGATTGCGCTGATTGGGCGCAGAACACTCGCTCTGAAAACGTTTTGACGTGTGTGAAAACACCATAGATGTTTTCCCGGCGACTGGGGGACATACGACAAACTTCGAGGGCCCTCACCGGACCCTACACGCACAAAGGGAGGGAACATACCACAAACCTCGACGGGGTATGTTTTTCCTTCTACAGTGTTCTGAAAGTGCTGCTATTTGAGTGCGCTCGGTCCCCAAAACGCAGGATGCCAGTTGAACACGCTCGGTCCCAAAACTTGGGTGCTATTGCTGTAAACTCGGTCCCCAAAGGGCAAGATTCTAGTTGAACACGCTCGGTCCCCAAGACTCGGGTGCTATTCGAGTACGTTCAGTCCCAAAAAAGCAAGATGCTAGTTGAACACGCTCGGTCCTCAAGACTTGGGTGCTTTTTGAGTACGCTCAAGTAGCTCGGCCAATGACCATGAAATAGCTCGCGCCTGGGGTGTTTTAACGCTCGGTTTGTTTTTTTTTACTTTTGGCAACCAAAGACACATTTGGGAAATACAAAGGTTTACAAAGAAGCAAAAACCGTCATGCCTCGGAGCTTCGCGTGGTCCTATGTTCTCCTAACAGTTGCACTTTCAGAACACTGTAGAAACAGAAGTAAAACATATCCTTTTTTCGAGCCACGATTATATTGCCGGCACAGGATTTTGGGTTTCATCGTAAGCAACTAGCAACCCATCTGCGCTCGGATGACCAAACAGCTCGCGCCAGAGACCCCCCTCTCCCTCATACAATGGCCAACTTGCAAGAAGAAGTTCGCCTTTTTGCGGATCCTTTTTTTCGGGCCAAGAACGGCATGAATCATGTTTATGCCTTTGGCTTCTGACTCATGGTGCTGCATGACTCGCCTAATAAGAGGCCGGCACTGAAGTTTAGGGTAACCCTAAACGCCTGTCAAATTTTATATCGCGTTGTTGTTTCACGCGCTTTCCGTTGCTCTACAATCTTACTGTTTGGGGTCTTCGCCGGCATAATTTTCAATTCAGAAGCTTGCCAAGCTCTACTCCAATTCCGAACCACCGCCTGAGGCCGGATCTCCAGGAGCACCTGGCAAATGCTTGCCACGTGATTTGCATGAAGGCGCCCAAGTTGACGGAGTTTACGGTTCTCGTTTGGCTTTCGTGCGGTTCCGGGTTTAAGGTTCAACGGCTGGCGGAAGAGGTTGTCGTTCGGTTGTTGGACGTTGGGTAGCACGTTCTGTGCGCAGTGACATGTGCAGCGCCGATGGTGGCACGGGGGATGACTTCACCTCGGCGCGGGAGGCGGCGCATTTCTCGACGGCCCGGAGGCGATGCCCCCACTGAAGGCGGACAGCTGTCGACGACTTCGTCTTCGACGCTTTCCCAGAAGGTTTCGGGTGATTTGGGCCCGGTCGTCGGCTCCGAAGAGGTGAAGGGCGCCGGCGCACCGCCTGGAACGTCGGCAGTTGCCACCCCCACCAAGGCCCTCGGGCGCTAACCGCCTTACGGACCGGTGCGGGTTTAGAATGCGCGCCCGTGCACCGGCTCCGTTCGGGCGGATTGTCCGACCCGGCACACGACGCGCAAGGAACTTGAGATTTCAATTTTGGGCCCGCAGGTTGTGAAAGATTGAAACTCCTTGCAGGATGGTGTAGTACTGGTTCGGGGCGTGTTTAGGTCATTGGAGTTGCGGCGAAAAGCCCCAACAAGCCGGAGCTGTGCCTTTCTTGCCATTTGCTCAATTGCCCCATACGGGGTCGGTTTGTGATACTGCTTGGGCACATGTCCTACACTTCAAGCCAAAAATCATCAGCCACCAAAAGCCCTCAACCTTCAATCGGAGCCCAGAAACTTTGGTATATGCGCAGCATTCCCTAAACATTTAGTTGTGAAGCCCCTTTGAGAACCCCGATCCAATCAGCTCTGAAGCCACAGCCGTCCTACATAAACTCAACACATCTCGAAGCCGATCTCAACACATCTCTGAAACCGAAGCAGGTCCGGCAAGAGGTCACGAACGAGCACTCCCTGCGGAGCGCTCCCTCGGGCAGGCGCTGTCAATGCACTAAAGTTTAGGCCCGCTTAGGCATGTAGAGAATGTTGTATACCTTTATCTAGTCAAGAACGTTTCCGGGGCAGCACGTGAGGCCTGGGGCTTGAGGTGAGCTTGGAGTTTATACTGTCTCTATTTCTGCTTTACTTTCCGTTGGGCCGCTTGTACGCAAACTTCTTGCAGGCCGACCACGCAGTGGCAAGCCGGTCTTCTCTGCTTGGGCCCAAGAAAAATCTTGGGGGCTTCCCACACCGCGTGGAGTGCAGGGCCAAGGCTGTTTGCAGCCCCAGCTCCTGTTCCCGGTGAAATGCCTTGGGATGAGACCGCTAGGTGCCGCAAAGCCCGATGGCAGGGAAGGCCAAAATGCCCAACATGGGAGTGAACTGAACTCCGAGGTTCAACGTTCAGAGGGCTTGTTCGCCTTGTCAACCAGAAATCGTCAAGAGCCGCAAGCCCCTGTACTTGAGGTGCGCGCGTCCTGTGGCGAGCTTTGTTTGCCGCAGCTGCCGCCAAGGCATTTCCCCGGTTTTGGGGTTGCTGGGGGGTTGCGACACATTCCACGGCCTTGACTTGGAAGCCATGCCTTCAGAAGAAGCAGAAGAAAACGGAGTAGCCCTAGACCCTATACTAGCCTCTGCCCTGAGCCCTGAAGGCCCTAAGCCCAGCCAAGAGTCGCAGGCTCCAGCCTCCAAGAGGGCCGTCCCTGGGCCGCTGCCTCAGCTGTGAGCACATCGCGTGGCGAAACCATGCAAAAACCTGGAAAAACCTGAGACCTCCATGGAGAAGCTCCGAGCTCTCTTAAACGAACGAACAGGAGGCAAAGCCTTGGAGCCCCTTGTATTGTTCATGTATCGCTGCCCATTGGGCCAAGGGTCTTCATGGCAGCGTGCGAAGGGCTGAAGCAGGCCTGGGTGATTTATCTGCGAAATCGGTGCGATTCGGTGCCTTCTGCGTTGCCCTTGAGAAGGAGCCCCCAGGCTCATGGCTCCCCAGTTCCCTGAAACCAGTAGGTCAGTGCCCTGCGAGAGGGCTCAGGGCCCCAGTGCATCCCGACTGCTCAACGGCCAAACCGGCAAAGCCCTACAAATGGCGGAGGCCTCTCAGAAGCTCCTGACCAAGATCTGGCGTGAGGACGGGTCGAGCCATTCTTGGGAAAGCACGACGATTTTGCAGAACTTGAAGGGGTCCTTCATTGAACCTTAGGCCTAGGCTGCAGCCAGCTCCGCAGAGCTTGTCTTGTCCCACAACGCCTTGAAAGCATGACAGGTTCAGTTGCAATACACGTCCAAGGAGAACAAGCTGGAAGCTCAGCTGCCCTCCCTGAAACATTAACACGTCAAACTGAAGAACGCTTGAGTGCACTTGATTGATGACGCTTTGCAAAGGGACTCCGGTTTAGGAATCCTGTCTGCGGTCTTTCCTTTCATACCGATTCTTGAAATGCATCTCAGCATTCTTGCTCCAAAGTCGCGTGGTGCAACTCCCAGACTTGGGTGGGAAAGTGGCTGATGCACTTGTGAATCGTTGCCGCTTGCGTCACTTGATCACCCGATCCCGAACGCTCTGGACTTTTTTGGGCTTCGGGGTTGTTTCGTGTTCTTGGCAACGCTTCCAAGGCCCAGATGTCATGCAGGTGGTCCTTTGTTGGGTTTGGCGTTTAGGACTCCAGCCACACGGGCCCGCAGTAAGTACTAGGTACCTTTAAAGGGATCAACATTTAGGTCATGAGCCTGTTTTTTTTTGCAAGGCTCCCAAACACTGATAACCGCAAAGGGTTGATATGTAAATATGTAAATATGTAAATATGTAAATATGTAAATATGTAAATATGTAAATATGTAAATATGTAAATATGTAAATATGTAAATATGTAAATATGTAAATATGTAAATATGTATATATGTATACATGTATACATGTATATATGTATATATGTATATATGTATATATGTATATATGTATATATGTATACATGTATATATGTATATATGTACATTTTCATGTACTCATATAGGACCCGGAACCCCCAAACCCCTAATCCTAATCTCGGGCCCTTAGTCGAAATCCAAGAGGTACCGGAACATGAAGAGCCGGCCGGCATGGTCCGTGCTGGAGGGCCACCAGTTTGAGGTGCGCATCTCAGGGTGAAAGGATTCGCTTAGGGCTGCACCACAGCCTTCGTGCCGATCACATGCTGCAGGGTCGGGACGTCTACTGTGGCACTTGCGTCCGCACTGCCTTTGCGCAGGTCTTTGGCAAAGACCGTGGCTACGGCATCTGTGACCCATCTGTAGTAGCTCCTTCCTCCGCCGGCGACCCAGAGACTCAGAAAGCAGCCAAGCCATCGTTCTAAAGTCCTGAAAGCCCAAGCTTCCAAACCCAAATTTGCTTTCGTCTCCCGTCCGCCCCTCCCAGGCAGGAACCAAGCCTGCGTCGAACCTCCAAGACTACCTCGAAGAGGTCTTAGCTTTGAGGCGTGCTGTGGAATCCTCATACTTTAGAACTTTACAACTTAGGTTTGGGCCTCTTTCCGTCGACCCTAAGTGCTCCTAAATCCTAAATGGAGACCTCGGGCTTGGAGGTCTGATGCTCGATTGCAAAAGCCGCTGCCCAGAGTTCTCTTCGGAGGGGCTCTCTTGGTTCGCTTCGTTCCCCGAAGTATTCCCGAAGTATCGTGTGGTGCAGAATGATGGCCCGTGGAAGTTCCTCATTGATTCCTGGCTTTGGACCCTCAGCCCCTGGAAGGTTCGCCGTGGATTGGATGAGCCTGTCCATGGAGGTGGGGGGGGGGGGGGGGGGGGCGGGGCAGCGTCTCGTACGTTCGTTTGGTTCCTTCTTTTCTTTCTTTAGGACGTCCCTCCAACATGGGTTCCCCAAGAAAGTAACTCCACTTTCGTTCGGACGGAGGCCTCAGAGATCAGTCGCAACAACTCGCGCTGCAACAGCGTAGATGCAGCCCACAAACCCAAACTACAACTCAACCCCAACCCCAGCAAACCGCGATGCTGCCGGCCTTGGGACTCGTCGTTCGCCCAGGATGCCCAAGAGTTCTTGGACCAAGCCACCAAGCCTCCTGTCTGAACGGCTTTCGGGTTTAGTTTGTGCAGGGTTTGGGGCTTTCCGGCCTCAGTGCATGCCACTTGGGTGTAGGGGTGTTGGGGGCTTTTGCCACCCCCTGCCCAAAACATCAGCCCCTGGTCTTATCAGGAGGGATTGAAGTGGGTGTCCAGGGGATCGCTTTGAAAGTTCATCTCCGAGATTATGGCTCGTCAAGGTTAGGCTTTCTACCCCTTGGTGCAAGGAAGCTCCACAACTTCAGCGACTCTTCTCATGTTGTTTTTTCCAGCGTCGCCCCAAACGCCAGCGTCGCCCCAAACGCCGCTCCTGAACAGCTGTCCAGGCGCGCCTACAAGCGGCCCGTGCTGAAGCCGAAAGCTGCGCCAGACCCGGTGTCGCAGCAGCTGGCGGCTCTAAAGGCGGCAGCCTTTCGACGTCTATCTTCTGGATTGAGGGTACTTGAACCCACCGAACCCCGCTTGTTTTTGGTTTTAAATACGAATGTTGCAGAATCCTGGGCTTGGTGTTCTTGAGGTATAGGCGAAGGGTGCCAGGATGTTCGGGATTCTCGGGTGTTAAGGTGTGAAGCTTTCGAGTGTACAGGGCTCGCGTGTGGTTGCAGGAGAAGACAATCGACTCCTTCTCCTTGATGTTCCGAGCTCAGTGAGCGTGTTGCAAGCCCTCCCCCCCCCTTCGCACCCAGCAAGTACGAGCCAAGCCTCCAAACACGTGAAACCCCGAAGCCTCGAATATGTTGAAAGGTGGACAGACGATGCAGAGCTTCGTGGCGTCGCGTCGCTGGCCATCCGGCTCATGGATGGCTTGGAAGGCCTTTTTGTTTAGAGCTCTCGGAGTTTCAGTTTAACCTTGTCAGATTGTGTGATGGCTGGCGTCTTGCAATGAGGTTAGCATGAGGCAGAGTTGAATCAAACACAGGTTTGAGCCTAACCATGGCAAGGTGACCCAGATTTCGGCGGATAATCTTATATCCTCCTCTGTGTGAATGGCAGGGCCGAGCTCTCTGACCTTTGCAGCGACCTTCGTCGGGCAGATGCTGCACCGCCGGCCTCCTTTGAGTCGTTGACGGTTGGGTTACCTCTTCCACGCGCCGTCTTTCCTGCTATTCCCTCGGGTTAGGGGAGGACTGGGCGACTTGTGGCAGTATTGCGGTGTTGCGAGAGGTTCTTCAATGCCAATGCCATTGTACATCGACCTTAGCATATCCTCCGTCGAAGCCTTTTTTGTCACACTTTGATTTTTTGATGTTGGATCACTCTGCTGCGGTGTCGGGATTTTAATCACCTGATCTGTATCAGACAGCTTTTGCACTGGAAAAAAATTGTCTGTTATTCTGTTCCACCTGCCAAAGCCAGGCTCGCCATGTGGAAGGGCGTGGCGCCAATGCTAGCTCACCATGCAGCCACAGGCACCACACAGCACCGCGACTGCTGTACACGAACAAACACTTCCTGCGTCCTCTATAGCAACGGGACTGGTCGTAGGCCTCAGGACTTGAACCATGAGTGTCATGCAGCTTGCAGGTTCGGCTGAGTTGGTGGAAGCTGTTCTCACCCTGGGAGTTCGCAAAAGTTGGCTCAAGCGTACGGGTGGAAACCCTCACCGCTGAAGCTTGGCCGGCGTCTTCGTACAAATGGCAGGTTTCGCACCGCTGCTGGGACAGGGCCTCAGCGAGCCCAGTTATGCCTTT
>CAJNDS010001391.1:620475-805819 GCA_905221605.1 Symbiodinium natans
CGCACACACACCAACGCGCACACACACCAACGCGCACACACCCCAACGCGCACACACACCAACGCGCACACACACCAACGCGCACACACCAACGCGCACACGCGCACACACCCCAACGCGCACACACCGCAACGCGCACACACCGCAACGCGCACACACCGCAACGCGCACACACCGCAACGCGCACACACACACACACACACACACACACACCAACGCGCGCACACACCAACGCGCGCACACACCAACGCGCACACACACACCAACGCGCGCACACACCAGCGCGCGCACACACCAACGCGCGCACACACCAACGCGCGCACACACCAACGCGCGCACACACCAAACGCGCGCACACACCAACGCACGCACACACCAACGCGCGCACACACCAACGCGCACACACACCACGCCACACAACGCGCACACGCGCACGCGCCACACAACGCGCACACACCCACCAACGCACCACACACCCCAACGGCACACACAACACACACCAACGCGCACACACGCACACCCACCCCACGAACCACACCACCACACCAAACCCAACACCAACACACCACCACAACGCCACAACAACACAACACACCACCACACACACACACACACACAACACACCAACACCACCCACACACCAACAACACCACACCACAACACACACACACACACAAACACACACCCACACACAACACACACACACACACACACACCCCAACACACACACACACACACACACACACACACCACACACACAAAACACACACACACAACACACACACACACCAACACAGACCAGACACAGCACAGGCACAGGCACAGACACACCCACACACCCACACACACAACACACACAAACACACACACACACACCACACACACAAACACACCACACACACACACACACACAACACACACACACAACACGCACACACACACACACACACACACACACACACACACCAACACGCACACGCACCAACACACACCAACACACCCCAACACACACCAGCACACACCAGCACACACCAGCGCACACACACGCACACACACACACACACACACACACACACCAACACACCAACGCACACCAACACGCACACGCACATTCGCGCACACGCGCTCCCACGCACACGCGGGCATCGCACATGCACACGCGCACACACGCACACACGCACGGAGACTCAGAGACACCATACAACCTGAGCTTCTTTGGCCTGTCATCTGAGTGCAGGAGGAGGAAGCAGACCTCCGAGAGCTTTTGTGCACCGGGGAATGGCCACGCGCCGTCCCTTCTGAGCACCAGGCGGGCGAATTACGAGGTACTCGTGGCTACTCTCCGTTCCCTTCTTACTCTGTTCTGGTGTTTTGGCTCACCCCTCAGGCCTTCGAGATCGCCTCGTGGCTCTGCGTCTACGCAAGGACGGAAGAAGAAAAGCCTTCCTTAAGCAGCTTTCAGTTGCACAAACACCTGCTGCCATCCACCTGCTTGTAGCAGACACTGTAGCAAACGCAGTCTGTGCAGGCGCCCAAGCTCCTTTGGTCGTATGCTGGCATTTGTCAAGCGCGCGCACTCCGTGCTGAAGTTGCTGGGACACTCGTCCGCACCTGGGGAGCGTGGAGGCTTGAACTCCTCGCGCTCAATTTCTCAATGTCGCCTTGAGGCAAGAACAAAGGGCGGCTGGTCCCATACTTTGAATCAGAAGACTGGATCCGGAGGCACTTCCTCCAGCTGCGCAGTATGCAAAGCTGAAACCCTCAATTGAACATGCTTGCGAACTTGGTCAGGAGTAATATGATGTTGCGTGCGCCAACGAATGTTGACATCGGAGAGACCTACGCCGCTTGGATTGCTGTCGGCGTTTTGTGTTCACCATCGCTGTCCCTTCGTCCCTTCTCATGCCCCCGAGGTAGCCGACGAGCAGGTGCTTTGCGACTGCCTCAGCCACTTGCTGGCGGACCAGAGAGGCTGGCTTTGGATGGCGGACCTCAAGCGCCTCTTCCGTGCCCTTACTTTCAATTCTTTCAATACTCTGCCTACACTCCCGCGTTGCTGCCAAGTTGATTTAGTTGCGTGACTTTGCGTGCCGCTGGCCGAGGTGAAAGGTTTAGGGCCGAGATGAGTGAGACGGCTTTCGGGTGCGTCTCCATGACCGAGCTGTTGTCGCAGCCGTTCATTCTCGCCCGGTTCAATTTTCACAAAGACGCGCGGATGGATGTATTTGATGTGCCGGCCGTTTCCTCGTAGGCCCATCTGCCACTTCGAAAGTGCAAAGAAGAGCTAAGGACGACCGTGGCTGTGGATACCTTTGCTTCCGTCGACGAAGGCGACTAGCTAAGAGAGAATCCGTCGCCTCCATCCGCACTCTGAAGGAGCCTTGGGGGCGGCTTCTTGATTCCGTGTTCAATGTTCTACCCAATTCAATGCCTGCAAGTGCTAGGCCGTGCTTTGGCTACGCTGTCACACTGGCTCGTAGGACAGCATGATCACCCTCGATCAGCAGCCGGCCGTGGCGAACCATTTCCCTGCGGGCTCAATCTTGTCGTCATGCTCAAACGCCACTGCTGCACTTGATGAAGCTGCGGGCAAGCAGCTTGAGACACTTTCTTGGCAGGGGTTGCGGACACTCTCTCCCATGTACGTTCCCGCAAGTCACATTCAGACTCCGCAACGGGTGGAAGCGTCGCCATGCGGTTCTCCCAGCAAAGATGCAGTGCCTAATCTCCTGGCGGAGAGCGTGCATGGAAGGCGGGGGGTTTGGCTGACATTGGATGACGTGCGACGTGCGTGCGAGTTGATGCATGGCAGACCGATTGAGAGCCTTCGGAGGCCTCAGGAAGCAAGCGAAGCCAGAGATGATGCGGAGAATGATGTGGAGAACGCGGAAGCCGCCGTCGCTGAAATGTCGTGTTGGCTTCGTGACTTCACGTAGCTACGTGTATGACGTGTGTTGAGGGCTGCATTTGTGGAGGCACTTGTCACGGATGTTCGGGGAATCTCGCCCTTGCCACCCTGGTGCTCGGTGAAGCATACCTTCATCAATTGCGATGGAGAGCCTCGTCTTCAGCTAAGGTGGTGGCTTTTGATGTAGACTTCGGTGTCATCCATGTAACAGGTTCGAAACGACTGCTCTCTGACGTCGCGCTCTCACTCGGCCCCCTCACGTTCTGATGATGTGGCTCGTGACGTAGGGCACTGGACGAAATTCGACTAGTGCAAGCTAGTGCTGCTAGCCAGCGGCTCATCTTCAATGTGGTGATGTGTGCTACCATGGCCGAATTCCGGCAGCGCAGCGCTGCACAGCGCTGTGCAATCGTTGAATCGCTCGGTCTGACCTTCTCATTTTGGTGTGGCCGAGGTCGTTTCTGAGCATATTTCAAGCATTTGAGTCAAGTTTTCTGTCAAGCCTTTCTGGTATGGGAGGCCAGAAAAGGCTCGACGGCTAGACCTTAGAAGCTTCAAGGCTCCCTGAAATCTGTGAGAGTCACTTGGCACAGCTGTGAATTTGATTTGTGTCTCAGCCCCTGCGCTGAGCAACACGTGTCGTGCAAGGCACGCGTTTGCATGTGAATATTTGGGCATTATCTGACAGGGATCTACTGACAGGTCGAAGCGGCAAAATATTCTACGAGCCAGGGTGCATGCATGTGCTCCTGGACGCAGAGAACTATCCGGCGTAGTTTTGTGGTTGGCTTTTGGGTGTACTGTGCTGTCCGGCTGCCAGAGCTGGGCGGACAATGACCAACCCAGTCAGCCAAGCGTACTCGTAGATGGATGTGGAGCTGTTCAGCCTCAAGCCAAGCCTCAAGCCTGGCTTGGCGTTCCAAAGATGCCCCTCGCCATCCCAGAAGAAGTTGACCTGCCCCTGCCTGAGCACGGAACGCAAGAAGGAAACTCGCGCGCGGGGTTGATGCCTTGAAGGCCGGATGGAGGCCTGCGGAGCAGCCAGTGGCGGCTGCTTGTGGAGGAGCTCCGCGAAGGTTAAGTGACTTTCGTATTCGCCATCCCTTGCAGAGTGATCACCAAGCCTGAAAACGCTGACGAGTTCCAGGAGCATGATTGTTTGAATGCTAAACTCAGAGTAGACAGCACGCATCCACAGAGTCCGTGTCCATAGAACGAATGCGTGTATATATGCCTCAAATTCTATTCTTCAGGTTCTTTTGCGAGCATGGTTCAAGAGTAGCAGAGTCAGCAGAGTAGTCGGTATGCCCAGCATCGGGGCAGTGGATGTTCCCAATTGGTGCGTGGCGGCTGGGGTGGCTGGGGCGGCTGTTCTTACACCCGCTGCCATCTATGCCTACCTCGTACGACAGTGTCGAGCACGTCAAGCCCTCTTTGCTGAAATACCTCAGCCAAAAGAGCCAGGACCTATCTTCGCTGGCATTGCTGAGTTGCAAAGGATCCAAGGGGGGCACTCACCGGTGGAGCCTATGAAGGAGCACTTCAAGGACTTGGGGCTTACTTGGGGTGGTACGCCTGCCAGTGTGGCCTTTTTCCTCAGTTGGAGTTCATGCTCTTTACGGCGGATCCTGCCATCATCGCAGAGATTCAATCCAAGAAGGATGTCTTCCATTCGCGCCACAGCGGGACCGCCTTTGCTACCACCATTCCCGAGGGCATGCTGGCTTTGCGAAGTGATGGTCCTCAATCTCCATGGGCTCTTCACCGCAGGTTGATTGCGCCTTTGCTCAGTGACAGGTTCTTGGAGGGTTATTCGTCCCGGGTCTCCGACAAGGCTGACATGTTACGCTTCGTGCTCAACGCAAACAAGAGGGAGAGGTGGAGTGTGACATCCAGAATCTAGGGACCCAGAGTAGCCCCTTATTCCCTTATTTTAGTGTTTAGGCTCCCTTATGAGCCCCCTTTAAAATCAAAAGGGCACCTTTTTTGTTCCTAGGTTACTCCTGGGTCTAGGAATTTCTTGAAGCTTGTGACCCTCGACATCATTGGCAGCCTTGGCTTTGGCTTCGATTCCAAGGCGACAATGACACTTAAGGATACTTGGGAATATTTTCCTTTTTTTGTATTGTAATTCCTAAAAAACAGCAAAAAACCCAATTTTGGTGTACTATAATACCTCAGAAACAGCAAAAATGTATTTTTTGCTAGGGTTCCAAGTTCAGCATAGGACACTTCTTCCAGAACAGCATCCAAAAGCCTTGAGCAAAGCAGACGCTGAGAAGCAGCTTTCGTTCCCATGGCTTTGCTCCAGCTCCTTTTTGAGTTGCGAAAGTAGATGAGCTCAGAAGAATCATGTATGCTCACCTAGGTACTTTCTTTTGAGCGCATGTCTGCTATCTGCTATTCCCTTCTTCGACAATCATGTAGACCCTAAACTCTTAACCCTAGTTAAACCCTGTACAACATGTCACTGGTGAGGTTTTCCGTGGCAAGCGAGGTGGTGCTCTCTGAGACACAACTGCGCACGGGTGAGCCAAGCTTGGCGAGGTATTGGCCTCCGCGCTACATGCGCTGGCTCGTGCGCAGAAGGTGCTGGGCAAGTACATTGATGCAGTCTTGGGCACTGACATCGTTGACCAGTCGGGGCTGAACATGCTCAAGGCCATGCAGGATGCTCATGAGGAAGGTAGGAAGATGAGCAAGTCGGAGCTGCCTGGATTTGTTTCAGATCCCTAAGGTTAAATCGCCTTACGGTTCTCACGTTTTATGTTCCGGTTGCTTCAGCAACTCCAAGGCTACGGGCTGAAATTCTCACTTTGCTGCAGGCGGGCCACGAGACCACAGGCTACACGACGTAATGGGCACTGTTCGAGGTGGCTCGCAGTCCTGAGGTGCCACTTGGGAAAAAACATGACGGCAAAAAAGGTACTATAGGGGTCAAAATAACTACGAATAATATTCCCTTATGGCCCCTTTGTAATTGTACTATTATAATAACCCCCAAAACCCTGTTCTAATTATTAAGGTGCCTATATTATTCAAGAACAAACTGAAAGGAAACACATGTCTCCTTCGCAGTCCTGAGGTGCAAGAAAAGGTTCTTGCAGAAACAACTGCCCACGATCTGGACAACATGCCGTTGCTTGGTACTGTAGCCCAGTGGTACCCTTTACCCTTTTTTTTGGTTCTGGTCTCCCTGTTGAAGTAACCAACCAACAAAAGGTTACCCTTGTCATAATTAGGGCTACTGGTCTACCAAGGTTGACCCGTGTTCAGGACTCGCTGCCTTATACCTGGTTGGTGTGGCAGGAGGCTCTTCGCTTACACCCGACACTCATTCAACATGCACGCCAAGCAGAGGCTGACGTGACATTGGGTGGGAAGTACCCTATTCCAAGGGGCACGTTTATCAGTATATGCCAGGTGATGTTGGCACACAGTGAAGAAATGTGGGGAAGCGATGTGATGTCCTTTCGTCCTGAGAGAATGGAAACTGGGATGCACAGTAGTACCCTTATTCACCCTTATTGAGGGGTTTAGGTTCCCTTACAAACCCCTTCAAGCAAAAAAGGGCGCCCTTTTTCATCCTAGGTTTTTGGGCAGCCTAGGAACAAGGTTACCCAGACATGCACCTCCCGTTTGGCTTCGGTAATCGCGCGTGCATCGGCAAGAGGCTTGCCTACGTGGAGGGTGTCTACTTGCTGGCCTTTATCGTGAAGAACTTCAATCTCCGCATCCTGGAGGGTTCGCCATCTCCCACCAAGAAAGTTTCAGTCGTAACATTCGCGGAGGAGGGAATCAATTTGTTAATATTCTAGCGCACTTAATCGAGTTCCCCGTGCTGTTTGGTGAGATCTCCGGCTTTCCCAACTTTCCCCACGCTTTTGGACCAGCGCGATTTCGGGTTAGCCATCGGCTTTCCCCACGTTCCGTTCTCCACGCTTTTGGACCAGTGCGATTTCGGGTTAGCCGCGGAGAAGAGTAAAATGGACGCCAACATCACTAAGTAAAGCACATGCACGGAAGGGGATTCTTCTCATGGCTCCTATCTTTGGCTTGTCCTTAGCCTTAGTTTCTAGCTAACCCCCGACACAAGACAGAAGCAGCCTGCAGGGCTACCGTGCCGGGCTGCGCCATTCGGAGCGAGGCTGCACGCAGGAGGCCGCGGTGTGCTCCTTAATTTTTGACCATCCATCTTTTGTTGTTTGACGTTTTGTTGTTTGCCAGGATTTCTTTTGTCACACCGCTGTGTGGTGGGTCAGACAGGCGAGAAGTAGACGGGTCCCAGTTTTCTTTCGGACAGGTGTGGCTGGCGCTGCTGTTGCTCGTCTTCGCGGTGGCGGCTTTGGGAGCCCGCTGGTACTTCCAGGCCTTTTTTTTTCGGCGCGGCATTCTAAGCGCTAAGCGTGCTCTGTTCACTCTTTGCACCTTTTGCACTTTTGTTTCTTGCACTCCTCGCACTCTTTGCACTCCTTGCACACTTTGCACTCTTTGTGCCCACGTCGGGGCTGTCTCGGACTGCGCTGCGTTTGCCACGGCGCCCTTAAATTTTCAAATTTTCAATTAGCATGTCGCAAGGGGAGATGCGCATCCCGAGGCACGGAGTGGCTGATGACTTTGTGAGAGTGACGGAGTGACAGTTGCAAAGGGCAATGTCCATCAGGCCCAAGTGAGGACCCTTGGGCCCTGGAGCTGCAGTCTTTGGAGGCAGGTCTGCGAGATGCTGCCGCGCTACACTCAGGATCTAAAGAACCCCATGGCTGACATAGCATGCTGTTTTGCTCTACGAAGTCTAAGACGCTGTGCCTGGCAACGTGCCCCTGAGGCCCCTGCGATCTCCCGGAACTTCCCCCCCACAGCAAGGATCACCCACGTCAGTCCCCACACGGCCAGAGTCATCTACTTCCGTCTCCACAGAGCTTTGGTCGGTCTTCCTGCCCACAGAGACCGGTTCACCTGTGTCCGTCCGCACCCCCCTCACACAGCAAGGATCACCCACGTCAGTCTCCACACGGCCAGAGTCATCTACTTCCGTCTCCACAGAGCTTTGGTCGGTCTTCCTGCCCACAGAGACCGGTTCACCTGTGTCCGTCCGCGCAGGGCTCGGGGCAGCCGAGTCCGTCCCCACCCAAGCGGGGTCACATGTCATGTCTGTCCCCACGGAGCTCCCCACGGAGCTCGGGTCACAAGCGGGGTCACCGCGCACGGCCCCGCCAAGCGTGGGGGCCGCCATTGGCGCGCTTTTCCTCCAAAGGCCAAACCTTCCACACCGTGATGACGAGGAGCTTGTTTTACATAGTCAGAAGCTTGCGCGCTGTTACATCACACGTTTTCAGGACTGGAAGCCTGATGCAGGCGATCCCAGGAGCGAGAAGTGGGACGAGGTGCGCAGACCGAAGGAGTTGAGCCTGAAACAGCTAAGCGTCCATGGGAGGCAGAGCCAAAGGTCGAGCTGTGGTTCGAAACCAAGGAGCATGCTGCCAAACTGTGCAACTGTGCCTCTGTCCTTGCCGATGCTTGTTCAGCTTATGATTACAACCTGAACAATGTGCACAGCACGCGCTTCAGTGCGCAGCTATCGCAGGACCTCAAAAGCCTATGCCGCTTTGCCAGGGTGCACGAAGCGCGCCTTCATCATGCGACGCAGCGAGGCGTGACGTCATGTAATGGTGACTGGTCGCAGTCTATACCGATACAGCTTTTCCGATGTCCCACGGTTCCAGGCCTTGTGGGTGGGTCCTTGGCTTGAGGCTGCTGATGCTGAGGCACGTTGGGATGGGTAAATGGCTGACTTTCTATTATTGTCCATTATTGTTGGCTACCGACTGCCGCCGACCCCAGAAGAGTCCCGCGGACGGCACTGCGGAGAAGATGCACCGGAGCCCCTTTACACACTTCATTTCAAGGGGGGGGGGGTTGGGTTGGAGGTAGGGGGGCGGGAAGGGTGGGAATGAGCGGGGGCGCCCTTAAAACGCTTCCCTTTCCACTTGAAGGGGGTTGGGTTGGAGGTAGGCCTTGGGGAAGGGTGGGGGGGCGGAAAGGGCGGGGGCAGCGGGGGCGTGGGCATGCGCTGGAGCCCCTGTTGGGGGGGGGGGGTTGGTGGGGTGAGGATAGGCGAGGGGGGGGCTATGGATCTTCACTTACGCAGCTCTGGCGGATATCATTCAGGCATTCCCCGCCTCTTTTAACACAGCCAGAATGAGCTGCAGCGAATCAGTCCTTTAAATTGGGCGGTGACATGCATCGCAGCTATGAGAGGTTACATCGCCGGTTCCGTCCAACCCCATCTACTGCCATGCTCGAGCACGTGCTGTCCTCCTGCGTGACGGCGGGAGGTGTCGTGGAAGCACATTGCGGGAGATATGCCCTTGTGGATGCTCCCAAAAGCCATGTCTCTGTAGAACCTTGTGGATGAGGTTTCTGCAGATGAATTGTCAAATCACACGCCAAGGCTTTGGCGCCTGCCCGAAAATTGTGGCTTCGGACGGCTCCGGTTTGCGTCCGCCGGCCAACGACCAAAACCAAGGCCTTCAGCAGCACGCTGAAAATGGTTGTACCGGGCAGCTGCTTCCATTTGTGTGTTGTTATCAGGCTGGCAGGATACCAGCAGATTGGGAACAACCTTCTGAAGTGTTCAGGCTTGTTCAGGCTGGGGGTCAGCTTTTGACATATCAAGTCACCTATCACACTCTAGGCACTAGTCTACACCATTGCCTGCAAGTTGCTGTGCGGCATGTCTCAAAAGCGGAAGCTGAGTGCAACTGCCCAACTCAATTCTTGCAACCCTCGACAACAACTCGACAACATTGGCAGGCGGTGCCTGGACGAGCGCGCGGGCTCCGCCGTGACAGATGTTCAACATCCCCCAGATCACAAGGCACATATCTGTCGACTTCTCGTGTACAGGGCAACCCAAAAGCACGCCTTCAATGAGAAGTAGCCTCCCAACGTCAGGCTTTGCGGGATTGCACATCGCTCTTCGGCAGGCGCCAGTTGTGCAAAGGGTCTTGCGTTGTGCGGGGAAGCGACTGTGCGCCACGTTTGTGTTTGTGAAGCGTGACACGTGGAATGCGAGGAGTCTCTGCAGAAGAGTGTTGTGTAAATAAGCGCAGTGGAATCCCACTAGAGTTCATCCTGCCATGGCCGCCGCAGGTCATGGCCGACTGAGGTTAGAGAGGGTTAGAGCTTGAAGTGCCCTGTCCACAAGACTGGCAATGTTGCATACACGTGCCTCTCTTGACAGTCCTGTGCCCCCAAACCTGCGCGTTATCGAGAGTGCTCGTTTTTGAGAGTTTGGGGGAGGTCCGAACGCCTTTCATCCTGGTGCTGCAACACGATCGGCCGTGCCTTCGTCCCCTCGATTCCTCGATGGCTCAGGCACAAAGAGGGAGTTCGGCTGTGGGCAGCGGATTGCAAACCCTGAAAACCCGCCGAAACCGCGCTGTTTGCAAGGCATCCTCAGGGCGATGCTGGTCTGCTCCAGCCTGAAGTATGTGGGCCTACCGACCAAGGCTTGGTTCCTGGGAACTCAGGCAGGGGGACAACAGAAGGGGCTTAGTCGGGTGCTTTAGAGGGTTGGCATGCTTTCTCTACACGGAAGCAAAGCTGCCCAGCACCTCCAATTTAAGATGCCTATAGCTTCTGGCGCTGGTGCTTAAGGGTTCAGATGTTCAGGAGGGGGCGGCGGGGAGGGGGTTCAGGGGGCGGCGGGGAGGGGGTTCAGGTGGGGGGGGGGGGGGGGGGGGGGCAAAGGTGGCCATGTTGCAAGGAGCATCCCGTCGTCGCAGACTAGCTACCATGAAAGGGGCTTCCCCGGCGCGACCCCAAAAGCGGGGTCGACCGAAATTGTTTGATTCTTAGGCGTTTTATGCACATCTTGGATCGGGTCGGCGGATAAGGGCCCTTTTATTTTAGGAGCATATTTTCGGCCTAGCAGCACGGGCCGGCCCCCGCCTCCTAAAGCACGAGTACGACACCTCGAACCTTGCACTGTCTTCTCTTCCACTTTCTTTGTCTTTTGTCTTTCTCGCTCTCCCTCTCTCCCCCCCTCTCTCTCTCTCTCTTCTCTCCCTCCCTCTTTCTCTGTCTCTGCTTCCTCTTCTCTTTACCTTTTCTCTTTTGCTTTAACTTTCTCCTCTTATTTCTCTTGCGCTTCCTCCTTCCCCACATCTTTGTGTGGGGTTCTTACTTTTGGGGCTGTCCCGCCTTCCTTCCTTCCTCCTTTTGGGGCCCTGGACCGTTGCCGCTCGCGCGCTCGGGGCGCGGGAAACGCTGGCAGGCGCGACACAGGCGTCGTTTGTGCTGGCAGGCGCGGCGCTTAGGGGCCCTGGACCGTTGCCGCGCGCGCTCGGGGCGCGGGAAACGCTGGCAGGCGCGACACAGGCGTCGTTTGTGCTGGCAGGCGCGGCACATTAGGGGCCTTGGACCGTTGCCGCGCGGGCTCGGGGCGCGGGAAACGCGGCACTTAGGGGCCCTGGACCGTTGCCGCGCGCGCGCTCGGGGCGCGGGAAACGTTAGCAGGCGCGACGCAGGCGTCGTTCGTGCTGGCAGGCGCGGCACTTAGGGGCCTGGGACCGTTGCCGCGCGCGGGCTGACACAGGCGTCGTTCGTGCTGGCAGGCGCGGGACTTTGGGGCCCTGGATCGTTTCGCGCGCGCTCGGGGCGCGGGAAACGCTATCAGGCGCGACACAGGCGTTGTTTGTGCTGGCAGGCGCGGCGCTTATTAGGGGCCCTGGACCGTTGCCGCGCGCGTGCTCGGGGCGCGGGAAACGCGGCCGGGCGCGACACAGGCATCGTTCGTGCTGGCAGGCGCGGCATTTAGGGGCCCCGGACCCTTGCCGCGCGCGCGCGCGCGCTCGCGGCGCGTGAAACGTTCGCGGGCGCGACACAGGTGTCGTTTGTGCTGGCAGGCGTGGCATTTAGGGGCCCTGGACCCTTCCCGCACGCGCGCTCGGCGCGCGAAACGTTAGCGGGCGCGACACAGGTGTCGTTTGTGCTGGCAGGCGCGGCACGTAGGGGCGCCCTTCCATGCTGCGAGCTTCTCGTTGGTTCGCAGCTCGCCAAGTGGTCGTCGTGCAGACAAACGCTGACAATAATGGTCTGTTCTCTTGTACGTGGAAGTTCAGCAGAACGCACTGGCGGCTGTGAAAGCTGTCGCTGAAAGCCCGCTTGCCGGATGACAACAGAACCCGAAACTTTTGAATGCCCTCAATCAAGCCCAAAGCTGTCGCCCTGAACCCTACGCTTGGACGCTAGCAAAACGAAAGACACAGCTCGCACTCACTCACTCACTCACTCACTCACTCACTCACTCACTCACACACTTATTCACTCATTTCACTCGCTTACTTGTATTCACTTATACACTCTTAGCGAAGATCGGAGCCGCCAGTCAGGAGACGGAGAGATTCTGGCGTAGCGTGACAGACACACTGTGTCACTGACTCACACACACGCAATCACGCACTCACACTTCCGCATTCACTCACACTCACGCACCCACTCACGCTCAAGCCCTACTCTCTTACCATCTCACCCTGTATCACTTCTCTACCCTTTGCGAATAGATAACTTTGCATGTGGGGTTATCCGGCCCTTTAATCTTTATTTTATCTGTCTCTGTCTCTGTCTCTGTCTCTTTCTCTATCTCTGTCTCTTTCTCTCTCGCTTTCTCTTTCTACACTCGGTGGGAGCTGGCGCAGTGGTGCTGTCAGCCCCAAGTTACAGGCTCGGACTTGCAGTTCAGCAATGAACACATTCCATTGACCCGTGCTTTGTCAAAGATGATGAACTCTTTCCGACATGTAATAACATAAGCATGATCCTTTATCAGTTGATTTAAAGACACGACACAAACAAACGACACACCCACATCAACAAGTTCAGCAAAGGAGAAATCAGAGTTATTTGAATTTTATTTATATTTGTAATATATAATGAATTATGTTAGCCTCTCCCGGTTTCACAAGTTCCTGTACAGCTTAAACAAGGACGTTTAGGGGCAACATGTTAGGAAATTGGGCGAGGGGGGATGTAGGGACTTCTGGGCGAGAAATGTAGCCTGGACGCGTGAGGCGTTTTGCGGGCTCGGGTTACGGGAAGCTGTCCCTAGAACTGTTTCTTGGGCGCCCAGGTCTCTCTGATCACATCGCATCCGTTCTTGTCTGATCGCATCACTCTGCACTAAGAGAAGATGCCGAGCACTCAGCGCTTGCGAGGTTCAGGGATCTGCTATACTACGCTGCTACAAGATGCTACAAGCAACAAGCAGCAGACGATGGCATCTTGCCAATGTGTTGTTCATTCGGAGTAGAATTTAGTTCGCTGGTGACTTTGTCGTTTGGCTCGAAGCTGTGAGTGCCTTCGCTGTCTACGTACGCTTTGAGGCTCGGGCCTAAGTCCGAACGTGACGTGAATGACGAGCAGGAATGGGATTATGCAGGTGCTTCGATCTTATGCTGTGAGGGAGATCTTTCGTCGAAATGCAGCATGATGAGGGGGGCAAAGCTGCCATTGGTCATGAACAGAGTGGACATATGTGTGAGCTTCCCTGCGCAGTGGCGCATGTGCGTAGCGGGGGTACTGACAGATGCTACTGTAGGCCAGTCTCGGTTGATTCTTGCAACGGGCAAGCTTGTTGTCAACATTCAGTGCAACATAAACTTGTTAGCATTCGCATTGACGGACAGTGATCGGCACAAGATGACCTGAGCTTGAATCCAGATCAGCACAGTGCTGGTGTTCCGATTCCAAGTTATCATCCTTCACAAGCCTCAAGCCCTGTTTGGCGGTGCCCCTGAGGCCCCAGCCGACGTGATGGCCGCGCGACGCCCGGTGCTGTTCGTCCTTGCCGTGGCGGCGCCTGGGGCGAGACTTGAAGAAATTTGCTTGGCCGCTTGGAGCCTTGGTGGTCCATGTGGCAGGCATGCCTTTGGCTGTTCTCCTCCAGCGGCCCGGAGGAGGCCGTGCCGTGCTCAGGTTGCCCATTCTCACTCTTTGCGACTTCAGAATTTTTCATGTTGAGTTCAGTGATGTTCAGTGTTCAAGATGGTTGAGGAATGTTGAGGAATGGTTGAGGTTAGAGCCAAACCTGTCAGGTCTTCGTGGCTCAGGCCCCTGCCCTGCGCGGCCAGGCGGGAGCTTTGGCGGGGGGGCAGGGGCTTTGTGGGAGCTCTGCTCTGAGTCGTCTCTCTCTGCAGATGCCCGGCTCCCAGGCAGGTGCCTTTGCTGGCAGCAGCATCGAGCTCACGGCAGTGGAGTCGCCAGTGGTGCTGAAGGCGGACACGTCAGAGGGAAGGGAGCCTTTTGTATCTTCGTGCAACAAGCAGTGCATGGCTCCATGCGCCAGGCCCTGCCGGAGCCTCGCCCCAACGATGCCATGCTGCCCGCAGCTTCCGGCACGTCTTGACGCCCGTTCGCACCACTTCCATCCCAGTTCCATCCCACTTCCATCCTCCCAGCACCCCTAAGTGCATGGCAGGTCGAGCTGAACCGAACCTCCCTCTACTGGGGCTTGCTGCTGATTTGCATCCTCTCAGCACGGGCCTCACGAATGGCAGGGGCCAACCTGATGTGACCATGACGGGATGATGCTGCATGCGACGGTTGCCGCTCCCCTCCTTCTACCCCACCCTCTTGCACTCCTGGCTCCTGACCCAAGGTGCTCTTCTCCAGCTACTTCTTCAACTGAGGTGATGGCGAGGCTTCATAATTTTAGAATTTTGTGAGGTCAAACTGCCGAAGGTCCGAACCCAGTCGCGCGAGCCAGCGCAACTGAGGGCCTGGCAGCCTTGCACTTCCGCAGGAAAGCTACCAGCAGCCTGAAGTAGGCCTAGCGGAAAAAGCATGCTGGGTCCTCCCGGCAATCAAGTCGACGAAGCTCTTCGCCCCCTACGTCTCCTTAAGTGACATGCGCAAGCAACCCTGTGGCCAAGGCGCATTGCGCACATTGTGCTAATGCGCACATTGTGCTACTTGCGCAGAGCTGAGCGTCATCTGCCCTCACCTCAGCTGCCTTTCCGGTGCTCATTGGTATGTCCTCATTGCAATGTCCTCGGCTGTATGCTCACCAGCTGCGCAAACCGGCTGCATGGCTGCCAAATGGGCTCAGAGCTGTTGCCGACAAACCTGCCCCAGTTGAAGCCTTGAGCTTGGATGGAGGGCCGGGAAATTGAGAACCCTGCCTACTGCTTGCCTCTCAGGCCCCAGCCGACGTGATGGCCGCGCGACGCCCGGTGCTGTTCGTCCTTGCCGTGGCGGCGCCTGGGGTGAGACTTGAAGAAATTTGCTTGGCCGCTTGGAGCCTTGGTGGTCCATGTGGCAGGCATGCCTTTGGCTGTTCTCCTCCAGCGGCCCGGAGGAGGCCGTGCCGTGCTCAGGTTGCCCATTCTCACTCTTTGCGACTTCAGAATTTTTCATGTTGAGTTCAGTGATGTTCAGTGTTCAAGATGGTTGAGGAATGTTGAGGAATGGTTGAGGTTAGAGCCAAACCTGTCAGGTCTTCGTGGCTCAGGCCCCTGCCCTGCGCGGCCAGGCGGGAGCTTTGGCGGGGGGGCAGGGGCTTTGTGGGAGCTCTGCTCTGAGTCGTCTCTCTCTGCAGATGCCCGGCTCCCAGGCAGGTGCCTTTGCTGGCAGCAGCATCGAGCTCACGGCAGTGGAGTCGCCAGTGGTGCTGAAGGCGGACACGTCAGAGGGAAGGGAGCCTTTTGTATCTTCGTGCAACAAGCAGTGCATGGCTCCATGCGCCAGGCCCTGCCGGAGCCTCGCCCCAACGATGCCATGCTGCCCGCAGCTTCCGGCACGTCTTGACGCCCGTTCGCACCACTTCCATCCCAGTTCCATCCCACTTCCATCCTCCCAGCACCCCTAAGTGCATGGCAGGTCGAGCTGAACCGAACCTCCCTCTACTGGGGCTTGCTGCTGATTTGCATCCTCTCAGCACGGGCCTCACGAATGGCAGGGGCCAACCTGATGTGACCATGACGGGATGATGCTGCATGCGACGGTTGCCGCTCCCCTCCTTCTACCCCACCCTCTTGCACTCCTGGCTCCTGACCCAAGGTGCTCTTCTCCAGCTACTTCTTCAACTGAGGTGATGGCGAGGCTTCATAATTTTAGAATTTTGTGAGGTCAAACGGCCGAAGGTCAAGAACCCAGTCGCGCGAGCCAGCGCAACTGAGGGCCTGGCAGCCTTGCACTTCCGCAGGAAAGCTACCAGCATCCTGAAGTAGGCCTAGCGGAAAAAGCATGCTGGGTCCTCCCGGCAATCAAGTCGACGAAGCTCTTCGCCCCCTACGTCTCGTTAAGTGACATGCGCAAGCAACCCCGTGGCCAAGGCGCATTGCGCACATTGTGCTAATGCGCACATTGTGCTACTTGCGCGGAGCTGAGCGTCATCTGCCCTCACCTCAGCTGCCCTTCCGGTGCTCATTGGTATGTCCTCATTGCAATGTCCTCGGCTGTATGCTCACCAGCTGCGCAAACCGGCTGCATGGCTGCCAAATGGGCTCAGAGCTGTTGCCGACAAACCTGCCCCAGTTGAAGCCTTGAGCTTGGATGGAGGGCCGGGAAATTGAGAACCCTGCCTACTGCTTGCCTCTCAGGCCCCAGCCGACGTGATGGCCGCGCGACGCCCGGTGCTGTTCGTCCTTGCCGTGGCGGCGCCTGGGGCGAGACTTGAAGAAATTTGCTTGGCCGCTTGGAGCCTTGGTGGTCCATGTGGCAGGCATGCCTTTGGCTGTTCTCCTCCAGCGGCCCGGAGGAGGCCGTGCCGTGCTCAGGATCACTCTTTGCGACTTCAGAATTTTTCATGTTGAGTTCAGTGATGTTCAGTGTTCAAGATGGTTGAGGAATGTTGAGGAATGGTTGAGGTTAGAGCCAAACCTGTCAGGTCTTCGTGGCTCAGGCCCCTGCCCTGCGCGGCCAGGCGGGAGCTTTGGCGGGGGGGCAGGGGCTTTGTGGGAGCTCTGCTCTGAGTCGTCTCTCTCTGCAGATGCCCGGCTCCCAGGCAGGTGCCTTTGCTGGCAGCAGCATCGAGCTCACGGCAGTGGAGTCGCCAGTGGTGCTGAAGGCGGACACGTCAGAGGGAAGGGAGCCTTTTGTATCTTCGTGCAACAAGCAGTGCATGGCTCCATGCGCCAGGCCCTGCCGGAGCCTCGCCCCAACGATGCCATGCTGCCCGCAGCTTCCGGCACGTCTTGACGCCCGTTCGCACCACTTCCATCCCAGTTCCATCCCACTTCCATCCTCCCAGCACCCCTAAGTGCATGGCAGGTCGAGCTGAACCGAACCTCCCTCTACTGGGGCTTGCTGCTGATTTGCATCCTCTCAGCACGGGCCTCACGAATGGCAGGGGCCAACCTGATGTGACCATGACGGGATGATGCTGCATGCGACGGTTGCCGCTCCCCTCCTTTTACCCCACCCTCTTGCACTCCTGGCTCCTGACCCAAGGTGCTCTTCTCCAGCTACTTCTTCAACTGAGGTGATGGCGAGGCTTCATAATTTTAGAATTTTGTGAGGTCAAACTGCCGAAGGTCCGAACCCAGTCGCGCGAGCCAGCGCAACTGAGGGCCTGGCAGCCTTGCACTTCTCGCAGGAAAGCTACCAGCAGCCTGAAGTAGGCCGAGCGACAAAAAGCATGCTGGATCTACCCGGCAGTCAAGTCGACGAAGCTCTTCGCCTAAGTAACATGCCCCAGCAACCTCGTGGCCAAGGTGCACTGCGCACGTTGTGCCAATTGCGCGGAGCTGGGCATCTGCATCTTCCGGTTGCCGCAAGTCTCCTCTGAGAAGGCGGCGTGGACCCCCCGGCGGACCCGAGAAAGCCAGCTGAAGGCTATTCGGGGTCCCTACTTCCCTTCCGCCCGTAGTCAGGCCTTCAAGGAGACATCACAAGCCGGCCGCCATGCAGCGGACTTGTGGAACGTGAGACTCTGCGGTCGCTGCGAGAAAAAGACACGAGCAAAGGACGGAAGCCAGTGAGTTGTTCAGACAGGTTCCTACCCAACCGATCAGTCAAGCGGCCATTCAATGCAGTTCACGCACCCTACCAATCTGCAGCGGAGCAGAAGTTTCTCAAACAAGCAGTGCACAACTACGCCAGAATGGCATAATGCAACCTTCACTCAGCGAATGCAAAACATGCCGGCTTGACACTGCAAACGGCTGTGTCACCTTCGTGGCACAGAGTCAGATAGACCCGCGCAGCCTATACATCAGCAGTTTAGGCGAAGCAGTGGACGGAAACTGGTGGCACCTGACAATCCACCAGCCCTGAAATGACAGCCGCAAGTTGGCACATGAGAACAGCCCAGGCTCTCTGATGCCCATCTATTGCCTACAATTCCCAGATACTGACAAGAAAGACTGTTCGCAGAGTTTGCCTTTTGTCGATGTTTTGGAATCGTTTTGGCTCTCTGCGTTTGTACGCTTGTACGCTAGGGTGTGGCCTTCATTCCTACGTCCTTGCCCGCGGCCTCCTGCCTACGAGTCCCCTACCTTCGATGAAGGCCTGAGTCGGCAAGAGGAATATTCAAGGAGCATCGTGATAGGCACCACGACAATTTGCTCGAAGTACAGAATACCTAATTTGTCTCAGAATGCCTTAAGACGCTCAGCGCCAGGTGACGGCGCACAGCCTGAGCGGAGACTCTTGGGTGGTCGATGGCCAGCAGGGTGGGGCAGCTTCTCGCTTCGGTTTAAAGATGAAAGAGGAATGAAAGGAGGATAACAACTTTGCACGGAGGCTGGTGCGTGGGAGATGCCATGAAGGTCTTGGAGGCCGGGGCGTCGGAGGTCTCTGCGAAGCCGCGCCTTTTGTGCAAAATGTGCCAGGAGATGACAGGTGTGCCGGGGCCCCATTCAAAGACCACTGGAAGCAGGAACCTCGAAGAGAGCGTGTCGGGAGAGTGCAGGCGCAGGCCCAGGTCCTGTGGCCCCTCAGGCCCCAGCGTGACCAGAGGCTCCTCTCCGGCACTCAGGAGCTCAAGGCCGGTGCAGCGGGGTGACGATGGCTTGTTGACATGATGACGGCGACGGCAACAACGATGACGACGATGATGTTGGCGGTGATGCGACGAGAATCATGTTGTCCAGAATGGCTCAATTAGATAATCGTTCTCTATTGTAATGTGAGAAAGCCTCATGGCCATGGTGAATATGACATCATGATGGTCCTTGTCATCTTCTTTACTATGATCAAGAGTCATGATCATTATGAATGGTCGTCATTGTCACTGTCACTGTCATTGCCATTGTCAGTGTCAGTGTCATTGTCATTTGTCGTCCTTTGCCATGGTTATTATCATGATCACTGTTGTTATGTTTATTGATATTCGTTGGTGGTCGTGCTATGACGAAGTCATGCAGCAGGCCTAGGCGCTGTGCAGTCTGCGGTCTCCTGGACGTGCTTCTTTGTGTGCTCAATTCTGCGCTGCCATGTTGATCTCCAATGTCGTCTCAACCGATTCCGGCTCCAGCTGTGGGCGCATAAGTGAGAGCTTGTTTTTTCCTTGCCATTGGCCCCGGCGTGAGCCGGTGCCGAGCAACAGCAAGCTAGCTTTCATTCCTGCAGTGTTCAGAAGCCCATTCAAGAGCAGTTGCATGCTAGCACGCCCACAGGCTAGCTGCCATCTCACACGTTCCCACACTGCGTTAGCGCCGTTAGCGGGCAACGTTGGTAACGTTGGGGTGCAGTCAGCTAGGGTTTGACCATTGCGGGGGCGACACGCAATGGGCGACAAGCAGAGCCGATTGAGCGAGGAGGGTGGAGATGGTGAGATACCGAGCGAGGGCGACATACTCGCCAAGCTTTGCACAGCCCTAAGCCAGTGCCCGGGTCAGTCTCTGCCCTTGGCCACCATCGTATCAAGGCTGCCTCCATCACTCCGCTCCAAGGCAGATCCAGAGTATGTGTGCAGTTGGCTACATCGCTTCAGCATCTTTGCGGTGTCTGGGCCCAAAGGCGAGGAGCGAGTCATGCTGACTGTGGGAATGCTGCCTCAGGCAGAGAAGCCTGCCGAAACAGTGAAGGTCGAGAAGGCACCGGCACCGGCACCGGCACCGGCTCTACCAGGCCCCGTCGGACCTGTCGGAGGCCCCATCGGCCCCTTCGTAATACCAAATGGCACGGAGGAGGAGAAGGAGAAGCCCGAGAAGATGGAGAAGGTCGAGAAGATGGAGCTCGCAAGCAAGTTGTCGGCCAAGGAAGCAAATGCCGTGGTCGGAGATGAGGACAACTTGAACCCTTCCTCAGTCCAGCTTCGTGGCCTACCCTTCCGGGCCACCATCGCTGACGTGATGAATTTTTTAGGAGATCATGCACGAGTCCGGCCTGAGTTTAGTGAGTTTTTTTTTTTTTAAATCTCTGTCTATCTCTCTCTCTTTTTCTGCAAGCATTTGATGGATTTGATGGCTAAGCTCATGAGCTGTCAAGCCCCCCAGGATTCCTGAGCCCCGTTCGGGACAACATCCGGCTCCTTTCAAACCGCGATGGCCGGCCGTCTGGCTTCGCACGAGTGTTTTTTGTTTCCCCTCAGGCTGCACACAAGTGCCGGGATGCACTGCACAAGAGGCAGATGGGGGATCGCTACATCGAGGTCCTGGCCTGCGCTGACCGCCGGGGGCGGAGGAAGGCAGACGACCTCCTCAAGGAGCCGGCCCTGGCTGCCGCAACTCGGCACGCGATTTATTTTTGTTTTTTGTTTGGGGGGGGGGGATTGAGGGGGGGGGTCAGGGGGGTATAGGGGGTTTGGGGAGTTTGAAGTGTTTTTGGACTTGAGGCAGTGTGGGATGCGCACTCCGATCAAGAGGAGAAGGAGCGCGTGCTGCAAGAGTGCCGTGATCACATGAGTGGCCCCGGGCGCCAACAGATTTTGCTGAGCATGCTTGGCATCGCCCTCTCCGAGCAGTCTCGTGCCTACCTCCGGAGAGCCAATCTCGGACTTAAGCACTTCCTTGCCCGCTTCCCCCATGAGTTCCTGATTGACGGGCCGAAAGGATGCGAGAAGGTGCACTGGCTGAGCCTGGGCATGACCAACATGACCAACATGACCAACATGACCACGTTGAGCACGGATGATGCTGCCGCAGTGGCATCACTCCTCGGCTCCGAAAATACCCTGAGTTGGGGCCTGGGCAGCTTGGCGCTGCCCAATCCGGAACCTCATCCAGAGCCTCAGACGCCAGACAAGCGATTCCTTTCACCAACGAAGCCTGGGTCCGCTCCTCATAGCCATTTCATGGCAACTCCCAGCGACTGGGGCACGCCGGCCCATCATCATGTCAACCTGCCCTCAATCGACCTGGACAACTTGCCGGCCGTGAGCTGGCCACCCTACAGTTTCCCAGGCCCCCAGCAGCATGATCCCATGATGCCCATCTTGGACTTCAGTGACTGGGTTGTGCTTTGGGGGAGATTTTTTTCAGTTCCCTTGTTTCTGTATAAGGGACCCTATTCATAAATAATTTTCAAAGGGTTTAAAGCACAACTCAGGTGAGAACGAAGGCGGCTGGCAGCCAAACTACAACTGGCAGCCCTATTCCCCGTGGAATCCAAGCATGCATTGGGGGGAGCCACTCAAGGGCCCCAAGAAGAGCAAGGCTCCAGATGGGTCGCTCAGGAGCCACGCGCATCTCCATCCGCAGGCGCACCCCTTTGCAAACCGAACCGCAGCAACCGGCAATGGGAGCGTGGAGGAACAGGCTCCGGGGGAGAACGTCGAGGAGAAGAGCGGCATTGCTGCTCTGCGTCTCAGGGGCTTACCCTTCAGTGTAACCATCCAAGATGTCTTGGCCTTCTTTGCACAGTACGAGGTCGCGGATTTGATCTCTGATGGGCCTGGGGCGGCACATCTTTTGCCCAAGGCGAACGGCAGGCCCTCGGGCCAGGCCGTTGTCCAGATGCGCAGCCGCAAGGATGCGGAAACGGCCCAGAAGAAACTCAACCACCAGTGGGTTGGCAGTCGCTACATTGAAGTTTTCGTATATGGAGAAGACGAGGAGGACTTGGTCCCCCAAGGGTTCAGCGAGATCTGAGTGAGATCTGAGTGCGCTAGTTCTTGCAGGGGAGACCGTCCTGCAAGAGTTGCCGTGACTCTCCGAGTAAAGGGACTTCTCACACAGGGAGTCTGGAGTTCTGTGATCTTTTCGCATTTCGCATGCCCGCTCCTGTAAGCCGGGACATATTGTCAGTTTAAAGAGCACAAGTGTAGCATAGCGTAGCATAGCAGACGTAGCATAACCTGGCCTGACTGAGCAATTTTGCTATGGTCCCCGACGAGCGGCAAGCCAGACTTGTCACGCCAAGATGCTATAATGTGAGTTGATTTCAACAGGGGAAAGGAGGGGTATACCGCGTCAGACCTGCAGAAAACAGGATGCTCTCACGCATGGCGTTGTTTTCTAGGGCTGCCGAGCACTGCCGAGCACTGCCGAGCACTGCCGAGCACTGCCGAGCACTGCCGAGCACTGCCGAGCACTGCCGAGCATGCGAAGCCCAAACTTGTGATTTCTGCTTCCGTGGAGGAGACGGATGCCCTGAGTGCCTGTCCTTAGCAATGCGAGCTCGCTCTGTCCAGTACTGTGACTCGGACCTATCACTGGCAAGTCTCAGTGTTGAGGTGCCGTGGCGGAGGCTTACCCCTCCTTGATTCTGACCCTTCTGGTGCGGAATCCGGAGTTTGCAGAGTGGCTTGGAAACCCAGTAAGCAGCGGTACATCATGGCACATCGGAAAAATTTGACTAAACAGTATTTGCCAAATTCGCGACATTTCAATGCCTTAACTTTCCAAGGCGAGAGCGTCTTCGCGCTTCCGACTTCCCCCAGGCTCGGCATTTCACTTGGCACGCTGCTCGCTACGGGGCTGAATGAAGACCAAAAGAATCATGAAGGGCTTCCATCAATCAGCAGTCCGAATAGCTTCAAGCACTCAAAGAGTCAGTTGCCAGCGCTCGAGGAGGGAACAGCCAAGTAGGAGCAAAGCGTTCAGCGTTAAGCAAACCCACAGCTGCTCACAACCCGCTGAATAGACTTCCATGGGCAAAGACAAGAGAAAAACTAAATCAATAATGAACGCAGCTGTGTGCAAAACCCACATTGCACAACTGAGCCTGGAATAGACTCTGTCTGCAACACAATCCACGCGCAATTGCTCACTCCAGTCGCGGTATCTCCTTGATGTCATGGATGCTAGAGTCGTGACTTGATGACCACTGAGGATTTATTCAGGAAGGCGCCAGAACATATTCGCGACGACCGGGAGATTGTTATGGCAGCTGGACCCTTGGAGAGCGAGAGAGAGAGCAGCGGTGATTTGGGAGGGTTGGCCCTCCCAGGGCCAATGTTTGCAGCTGTTGGGGGTGTCCAAGCTGTGCAGGTGCTCGAAAGACACGGCTTCTCTCTGAAGTTCGCTTCTTCGGACCTGTGGCCGCCTCGGTTGCGTTCACAGGTTCCAGACATCGACGTCTAGCTACGGCAAGCCCCACGAAGTGCCCAAAAGTCCCCCAACTTGTGTGAACGCGTGGCGACCCGAGGCAGGATTGCCAGGAAGTGGTCCTGTGCGCGGCAGCCGTCTCAGTCAAAGTCTCGAGACAATAGCCCGCTTCTAAATCCTGCCATAACCCTCCAAGCCACCTGCACAAAAGCCCTCAGCTGAAATTTCAAGACCAAAGCGCCTTCCCCATCTCCTGTGGCCCAGAGGTGCGGCAGACTGGCGCCGCGCTGGCCTATGCCTCCCGCGATCTCAAGGCCAACAAGGTGGCGCAGCAAAGAAGCGGGCGGAGAAGCAGAGAGTGGCGGTGGTAGGATGTGGTTGGGGTACAGAGATGGGTCAGAAGATGAGTGGAAAGGTGCGTAGGGCCGCATCGAACGATAATTAGTTTGTAAGTACTTGTGTGTAGCTGATGTTGTACGACGACGACTCCATGAGTCACTTTAACCTGAGATCAATAATGTTGGCACCGCGGGGGTGCGAAGATGACAAAGGGCACGTGCTCTTTCTTTGAAAAGCTTTGCCAGCCTTGCCTTTCTGGATCAGGTTTGGTGTGTTTCCCTAGTGGCCGAGAACAAAGCTACCTTGTGTGGTGACTATCATCACATCATGAGAGCGTGGACACGTGCCATGTACCAATTAGTTTGATTCAAAAGAGTTCACTTTCAAGATCTGCCCGGCAGCTCATGTTTTGGGTTTTTGAGCGGAAGTTTGCACGGAGCTTGACAGCAGATGGTTGCTGGGATGCAGAGAGTTCTGCCAGGGCGTTGTGCTTGCCGCGGTCCAGCAGCATGGGTCGTCCCTGGAGCACGCGTGCCAGGCCTCGGAGTGGCGCAGAAACGGCTCGTTGGAACGCTCCTTGACTCTTTTGTCGCAGCTGCCCTTCTTTGGCTCTCGCTGTTCTTGGTGAAGCGTTAGCTGAGCGAAGAGGATGCGATACTGGGTTCGATCCCACCTCAAAGGGGGCTGGTGGCAGGGTGGACTAATCAGACGCCAATTGAATCAACCCAGTTCCATCCATGCAGGAGTTGCAGAACGACCGCGAAGTGGAGTGGAGCTTATCTGTGGCCTACCTGCAGCGCCCGTGCCTTCCCCTCACTTGAGGTCTTGGCGGCCGTCTCCAACCAAGGCCGTGCTTTGCGCTACGCTTCCAAGGTCCCCGCCGTCCCCCCCCCCCCCCAACGGCTGGGATAAGGGGGGAAGAAGCAAGCTAAATGACATTAAAGGAGTTGCACGTAAGCGTGCTCCGTTCCTTAGAGCACTAGAGCACCTCCTGGACTGGAGGAGCTTCAGGCAGATCCAGATATCGCGCTGGCGGCCGTGAAGAAAGATGCTGCGTCCTTGGCCTTCGCTGCAGCCGAGGCGAGGATCTCAACAGGACATTTGAACGTTTGTGATAGTCTGATAGCAGCTTTTGAGCGGCTTTTGAACTTCTGGAGAGCACTGCCGAGACCATCATTGAATTAGGGTGCTCTGAAACACGTCGTGCCACCTCTCTGTTCCACCGCAGGCGCGCAACAACAGGGGCTTGATGGAGTGTGGTGCCTAGAGTCTTGGAGTACCAGAGAGCCATCTTATCAGCCTTCGTGTCTGCCCAGGCAAGTTGCAGAGCACCAGCCGCATGGGATTCGTCATGCAGGCCTTGCCACAGCTTGGTTTGGTGGGGAACTTCGTGTGCCTCGACGGGACTTTGTGTCAAAGCAGCAGAGCATCCGCATGAGGTGAAGACCTGCGCTGTGACTGGGGCCTCTGGCTCAAGGCAGTGGGCCTTCTCTTCTTGATGTGCGGACGCGAGCTCGTGATGGAAGGCTGTTGCCCGAGATCCTTCCGTTCTGGTCTTTGCTCCCCAGGCCAAGTGGCTTTGAAAGGCTTTGAGAACATAGTTTGGGCCACCACGTCAAACGAATATAGACATGCGGTGATGTGCGGATTCCATCCAGGAGTTGCGCGCTGGCCGGGAGTTTATGTGCCTGGCGGCGCAGCGGAATGGCTTCGCGCTGGAGTATGCTGTCAGCGTCCTGGTGTGCCAACGGTGGCCAATTCGGCTCTGCAACATTGTGGAATGTGATGAGCATGTGACGTGCAACGGACGTGATGAGGTTAAGTCGCTGCAGAACGATGGGAAGTTGTTGATGATTGCGGTCGGGCAGGCAGTGCAACGACAGTGCAACGACAGTGAACAGCACAAATGGACGTCTGCTTCTTTGTGCAGGTTGAGCAGCAGTGTCGGGGCCCAAAGCGCGTCGAGCAACTACTCGGTTTGCCGGCGTGGGTGTGCGGCGCTTGTCCGGCTGCGGCGCAGAATCTGACTTTCAAGTCTTTTCTAGAAAAACCATAGATAGTGTCCTTAGAAAACTCGATCTTTCTGTGGCGCTTGGATGGGTCAGTGGGACTGTAGAAGTTTTGGTGAACAATTTAAAGGAGACCACCTTTGCATCCCGAGCGCCCAGGATGTTTTGTTGAATAAACGTTTATGCTTTTTGAATCAAGCAGTCTCCCTTCAACATCTTCCTTAAACTGGCAACTCCAAGCTCAAAGTTTCGGTTTTTCCGGTTCTCAGCCGCGTCCATGCTTACATAGGTTCCAGCCAGAGTCTTGGCGGAGGCCTTTACAATCCACAGGTTCCCTGCAGTTTCCCCCCAACAGTTTTCTGTTCAACTCGCGAGGAGCTTCCCTTCCAAAACGTTGGCTCTGAACGGTTCCTCCGGAAGATCGCAGGATCGTTCTTCAAAACTCACAGGCATACGAACCATGATTCAGCACATACAGTGCCCAAACAGAACAGCCCGACATACTCGGTCATTTCCGACTGGTTCATCTTGAACTGGTCGTGCCCGGTCTGTGGTGTTTTGCTCAGGAACAACATCCCGGATTTTCCTTCAACTTTCTAGCTTAAGAGAAGGCCCTATTCACAGTTTGCACGCAGCGACTGCACTGTGGTTGATCAGTGCCCCGAGCTAGAAAAAAGAAGCAGAAATATAGATTCATCACAGGTATGCCGTGCCAAACCAACGCGGGTGTAGCACAAGGAAGGAATGAAGACTTAGCGCAGAGCCCTGCACAGAGCCGAAGTTTTCTCCGAATCTTTATTGAGAAAGAGCAGGCAGAAGCCACAATCCGCCACATGTTGGCTGAGGCGGACTCTTTTCTCAGGAAACCTAACGAGAGTAGTTGGAACGCCAGTAGACCAGGTTTGTTTCGGATTTGAGTTTGCTTTCCAGGTGTGTGTGTGTGTGTGAAGAGGGTGGTGATCGGGTTCCCAATAACGACAATGCTCCCCACCGAGCAACAGCGTGGGATCCTGCAGCGTATGAGTAATCCGCAGTACTTGAACGTCATACTACCTCCAGAGTTGCTGCGTCGGTGCCGCAACCTCTGTCTGTTGCTGTGTGTGCTGTTCGTTTTCTCTAGCACGCTGGCTTCTCAGCCGGCTCTGCACTGCCAAGCCGCAGCATTGCCGATTGCCGAAGAATGTCAGAGACGATCCCTTCCAGATATCCAAGGCCGCACAGAGTCCGCCTTGAATGAGCAGGCAACGGGGTCTTGACTTGCGCAAGGGGTACATGGGCCGGGTATATGGGGACGGAACGTGCTCAGGACCTGGCTTGGCAGCGCCTCAACCCGCTCATGGTGTGAGACCTCGTGAGACGACGTGAGTGCCCCCCGAGCTACCGCGGAGTTTGATCACGAAGGCAAAGGAAGCGCACCCGTGGCGCAGTGGAACACGCCCTGGAATGCGGTGGGCTTGGGGCTTCGGGACCGCAGGTGGCGATGGCAATGTCGGCAACGCGACGTGGGTCACGTCTTTTAAGAACTTCAAGCATGACCCTCCGTTGCAGCCTAGCCATCCGGTTCCAAGGCAGGACGGGCAAATCGCAAGTTCAACACATTGCGGTTGCAGGTTTTCCGCAGTTCCGGAGCCTTTGCCCAAGCTGATGCTCAGGCTTTTGATCGCACCGGTGAACCGCCGCACTCCGTGGCGCCTCTGGCTCAAGTCTTTTGTTGTTGTGCAAGTTGCCCTGAAGCCACTAGATGATAATGCTTTCCCGCGCAGGCGCAGCGAGCAATGTGAGCACGCTGTGCCGCGCAAGTCAATTTCTTCGAAGTAAACGTGTTTTCCGCATTGTTTCGGCTGGCATTTGGCATGTGCCCATCAGTGCCAGGCATTTCCAGAGGGCAAACCACGGATCATAATCTGACCACGCAAAACGCAGAAAATAAGAAGCCGATGTTGAACTTTTGTTTCCTTTGAACCGATGCTCTCATTTTGGTCGCGTGTTTTGTTTTATGATTTTCTCAGTGACTTAAGAGGTGTTTTGTAGGTTTGTGGGTTTTGCAAACGCGCTGCTCGTACGACGGGCTTGGCTCTCTGCAACGCGGTATGGAGGCAACGCCGAGCAGAACTCAGCGCGGAAGGGAGCGGGACGCGGAGCGGGGGGCGCAAAAAAAGGAAAGGCTTCCTGTAGCTTAATGAAGCATTGTGTAATGTTGAGTATTGTTAATGCAACGTACGTGGAGTATATTCAAGTTTAGGTGATGCCATGTGGGGAAAGTTCGGTAAGTTCTTAAAGTGTGTATGAGAGTGGCACAGTGGACGTGGGCTGCTGCGATCGTACTTCGTCTCAAAAGGAGGAACAGTGTAGCTCCTGGGCTCCCGTGAAAAGTAAGGGAAACGCAGCTGCAGGAAAGACATGATGCCCACAATTGCGTCAGCCAGCTGACCTCCAGCCTAGCAGGCTTAGCCACAGAATCTAGCCCACGATACGAATGCCAAGCCGGGCCAAGCCGGGGTGTGTGCGCGCGCGCACGTGTGCGTGCGTGCGTGCGTGCGTGCGCGTGTTCAGATAGTCCGAGTTCCAAGTTCTTGTTTCTACCTTTGGGATGAGGCAGCTCGGGGGTCCCCCATTCTAAAGAACATAGCGAGTTTGACTGGCACGGGATGGCACATTTTCCTAAAGGTTGCAGCCAAGAAGCCAACGACGTAGATGATTTCAAGCGGTGTTTGATGGATGCCAGCGCGTGTGCTATGCCAGTGAATGTTGCAGTTGAACACGAGCTGCCTGCCGGCAAGGAATTTGCCATAGATGAACTTCGCAGGCATCCGTCAATCATGCGAGGCTGAATTTCAACACGAGCCTCTTCCTAGGCATTGAGGAATTGGAACTTTTTGTCGCCAGCTGCCGCAGAACATACATCGCATATAAGATACAATGTTGTTTGGAGACTTCCAACCTCAATACTTAGGCCGGCAGAGTTGTCTCAAGGAATGCCTCACGCATCATCCTTATGCGTGAAATCTTAAGATGCTCAGTGCCGCCGCGAAATTGTTTGTCAATTCATAGAATTCGAAGCTGAAAGCTTTGGCTTCGAGTCTTCTGATGGCATGTGGGCAGTCCAGATCCGTGGCTCCACTACTGCCTCGCTAGACTCCGCTTGAGCGCGAAATTAACAGATGGTCTCGTTTTCCTGGTGCCAGCCGCGTGCCTATCGGGAGATGCACAGAGTATGCACAGAGTATGCACAGAGTATGCGCAGAGTATGCACAGAGTACGCACTTCGCGACGGGTATAAGGCCAGAGCCGAGGCGATGAATTCGGTGCATCTGCAGGTGGGACGCGCAGTGCGATGCCAGTGCGATATGCAAAGAGCGCTGATCAGTTTCTCGCATCTGGGAACTGCGGAGGCTGCGGTGGTGGCTTTCGGTGGAGCTCTTCTGAGCGATTGGGCATTGTGTTTGTGCCTACCGTGTTTCTGCGTCTGTGTGTGTCGTCAGGACAAGCATTGCGCTCAGCAGAAAGTGCAACATGAGTCAACCTGCTTTCTCACCCACAGCTGGTCTCAGTTGGTCTGTTCAGATCTGCTTCACTGTGCGAGCAGCTGTCGACCCCTATGCTTTCCACCGTTCCGATTGCGGCTCAGCTTGCCAGTTGTGACCCCGCAGCGCCCTCGCTCGATCGATGGCTTCCAGTCATTAGCGGCCTTGGCAGGCAAAGATCCAACGCCAGTAGTAGTATGTTAGTATGTAGTAGTGTAAGCATCCTGCTTACCTGATCTCATACTGCAGCGGTTGAGGACTCCCCCAGTGCTTGGAAGATGCCACTGGGAGAGCCTGAGACACAAGGCGAAGAGGCGCCTCCATGCTTTTAAAAAGCGATGCTTTTGTAAAGAATCGTGTGTGTGTGTGTGTGTTCTCTTGTGCTCTTAATATTAAGCTGCAGAGTGCTCTCTCTTTTGTTCCTCTCTCTTGTCTCCAGGTCAAGCTGATCTTCGACCTCTTGGATGTTGACCACAGCGGCAAGATCGATGCGGAAGAGATGAAGAGGGTGCTGTCCTCGAGCTGAGAGCCCTAATCGATTCATTATAATCATTAAGACTCCCAAGAAGCTCTGAAGGGGCCCCTCTCAGTCAAAAGTTGAGTCTCAGCAGGTTTTGCTTTCGCTGAACTTTAGCCAAGAGAACGTCCACGCTCTCATTGATCAGTTCGATAAGAACAAGGCCGGGCGTCTCAAGCGCTTCTAAGAGCTCTTTTTTTGGCGCACTTTCTTCTTTTTCCCAGTGTGTTAAGTCTTTTGCTAACAAAGCGGCTCTCCCAAGGACGGCGAGCTTTCGATCGTCGAGTTTTGGAGCTGGGTCAATGGCCATGATGGCAGGCTCTTGCGCGAACACAATCCATGGCTTGCATATGCCTTCTGCAAAGCTCAGCCTTTTTTAGCGCAGAAGCGCAGATGCTGGAGATCCGGTGCAGGCAAACCGACGGCTTCCGTCCGCAGTTGTTGAACATGGCCGTTGCCGAGAACAAGCGCAAAATCTCGGAAACTGAGGACGACCGCCATGCCTGTGTGTTCCCCTCTTTCAGTGCCGACCCCCAATGTTCTCCCTCGAAATCGACAGCCCCTTTCTCTTGAGGAACGCCTGGCCGCCTTCCGGAGCAGGCGCGCTCCACGGAAGCCTCATGCGTTTCAAAGCACACAACAGTCGATATTCTGGAAGCTGACTTCAAACCATGGACTGCCTGAAAATCTTGCGTAGCAAATGGCAACATCTGTTTCTTCGAATGTAATTGGCCGGAAACAGGCTTAATTGTAGTATGCCTATTGCAATATACAATCGATTATTGCTTGGCCGCGCTGAACAAGCATACAATGATGAAATCATGAATGCAACTAATTGAATTCAGCGTGTTCCCGGCCGTATTGCGTGCGCCTCCCTGCCAACTAGCAAAAGCAAAAATAGTTCGGTGCATGTTTGTCAACGGTGTAAGGCAGGGAATCGTATTAAGGACTTTTCGATCTTTACAATGCTGCCTTTGCTAAGGGTGTATGTCTACTTGCCATCAAGTATTAGAAGTTTCTTTACAACAATGCCTTCGGCTAGTTCGTGATATAGATATGAATGATATGAACGTAATCATCAGTTGTCCCGAGCTGTCCCGGTAGCTGTACCTCACCTTTCTTTGCGGGGCTCCCTTTTGCTGCCCTTCATCGTTCGTTCGCGTATCGAAGTTGTTTCTACCTGCAAGGGGTGACGTCGCCAGGCAAAGCACATCAAGAGCAAAAAAGTAGGTACATGGGGTGCGGCACCATATATATATATATATATACCATATATATATATATATATGTGCATCTACACCATGTGTTCATGTTTGTGTGTTGTGCATGTTTTTCATGCGTGCTGTTATGTCCTTGCACGCTCCTTGCAATTGTTCCGCCGCCAGGAAGGAGGCTGAGGAGGCCAAAGCAGCCGAAGAGGCGCCGCTTCTTGGGTTCTTTTTCAAGGCATCAAAAGCGCCGCGACTGGCACAAGTGGCAGCTCAGCCCTTCATGGGAGGCGAAAAGACAGGAGGAAAGAGAGCAAGGTTTGCGTTTCAGCCGAGAGTCTTGGTTTTGACTGACCCATGACGGACAAACACAGTGCACTTTGGTCTGCACGCAGCCGTAGAGTTTGCATGGCAGATTCTGATTGCGCAATGAGGAAGATTTCGTTCGACAGAAGCTCTTTGGCTGCCTTCGGTCCCATAAAGCAAAAATCATTAAGCATCGCATTGGGCTTTCATGAGGGTTGGTGGTGGTGGTGCTGCTGCTGCGACACAGTAGTACTGGCAGGACGATGGTGCACGGAGTCTTTTTGATAGCATCATCTAGAGGAGCAGCATACCCTACACAAAGCGCAGAAGCGCCGCAACGGCACGATGTACATACGGACTGTTGACTTTAATTACGACGAAACCACAGTGACATTGACACTGTGGCTGTACACGGCGAAACAACGTGGACATTGACAAAGCAGTGACTTTGCAGCTTTAAGAAATTACATTGCGATTTTAAAACCCAGCAAAGACTTGGAGAAGCGGCGTAAATTGTGAGGCACTGAAAGAATCACGTAAGTGCATGCACGTTTACAGATCTGAAGAAAGCACCAGACACCAGAAAGAAAAAGACAAAAAACATTGCTTAGATTGCAGCATGACAGCGGGGTCTAGTTTCGCGTCTTTGTGCATGTCATCGAAGGTGTAACTATCATTCCCAACTAGCAGCCAACATTTGCGATCAACTTCGAAGAGAGGTTGGCATCAACAGGGTTGGCTGGGCTTGGTGTGGCAACTGGTGCTGTGCTTCAGTCCCGCTCCGTTCAGAAGCGCCAAGTCACTCGAACTCGTGGCCCCCAACGCACGCGGAAGTGCTACCGCTCTGCTGAAGGCTTGAAGCCTTATTTTAGTTTCACAACGGTGCCTTGAAGATGAGAACTCAACACCATCCCCTGCAACCTGCCACATAGCGCAGCCCACAATGAAATGTGCTTGCCAATGTGCCTGGAGGGTTCTACACATGAAGTGACCCAGTTGGAAGCTCTTTCTTGTTCATTTGTGGGGGAGAGGGGGGGGGGGGGGGGGGGGGGGGCGGGGGGGGGGGGGGCGGGGGGGGGGGGGGGGAGGGGGGGGGGGGGGGGGGGGGGGGGGGGGGCAGCTGTGCCCCTCGCATTGGACCAAGGATGGAGGCCGGATTCTCGAAGGCTGTGGCAGAGGAGCTGTACAGCAAGTGCGACCAAGATCGCGATGGCGACTTTGCTGCTTTTTGTGTGCCATCAGAGTGCACCAGAGCACGAGATTCGCAAGTCCAGCAGAATTTGCAGCGTATGCCGGCGGATCTATTTAGTGTGTGGGTTGCGTCAAGTTGTGTGTTCTCCTCGAGTTTCGTTGAGGTGAGGTGAACTACCAGGACATTGGATGGCTCGTGTCAGACAACCTGGCCACCGTCGAGCAAGTGTAACTCCGCTGCAGTGGCGAAGAGATGTCGCTAAAGGATTAGTAGTTCTTGGCATGCGTGCGTCGTACGTCCCAGCAAGCAGGAAGCAGACCTACCAGAAGGGTGTGCAGAAGAAGGCAGCTGATCAGCATTACCTAGCACGTTGTGCCAGATGTGAACAGGTCACACACAGCAGACCCGACAGTCCGGATGGGCAAGCTATGGCCAGCTGTGTGAGAGCATCCGAAGCGTTTTAAACACTGAGGTGGAGGATGTCAGCTGGAGCGAGGATTGGAAGGCCGATGTCTCCAAACTTCTGAAACGGCGCGGTTTCAAAGAAGAGGAGGAAGGCCTCTCGGCTTGAATCACTTGAAGTTTGTCGACGCATCTTGCCCTGATGGTGCCGAAGGCTTAAAATACCACGCAAAAAACGCAGCTGGAGAGACCATCGCTCTCAAAGAGATTCTCAAGGACAAGACGGCCTCACTGGATTCCAAGAACTTTCCCATCACGCTCCACTTGCAGGCCCTCTTCTGATCACCTCCTCTCCCCGCTGAACCCCTTGAACCTGAACAACCCAAGCCTGAAAACAGCTCTTCTTTCCCGAAGTGATCTCAGCTCCGCGAGGCCTCCAACGTGACCGTGGGCGTCTCAGTGACTCTCTCGACTCGGCCCTCTCTGCTCTTTCGAGAAGACAGAAGCACTCCCAAAGACACTCCTTGGATGCTCAGGTGGTGGATTGTGACGAGAAGGGCCTGGGTCAGCTGGTCCCCAGCTCAGTTGTGCCACAAAGCCTCCCCCCGGTCGCAGAACAGTCACTGGAGGATCCGAAGCGCTCCCAAGAGCACTGACATCTTGAACAGCACCCAAGGTCGATACCTTCCTGGCCTGGGATGCTTGGAGAAGTTAGTGAAAGCCTGTGCACTTTGGGGGGGGCGGGGGGGGCGGGGACGGTGCCTTCTGCCATGGGCTCCCGGTGAGGACAAGAATGGCGACGGAAGCGTTTCCTCAGAAGAGATGTCGCAGGTTCTGAAGCAGGTCAACCCCAAGTTCACGGAGGCCATCTCCGGACATCCCACCACGCATGACCAATATTGATTGTGCTAATGCCAATTGCCAATTGGTGAACTTGAACGTCAAGTGGGTGGCGGAACAGCGGAGTCGCATGGCCTGCCCCCCAGCTCCATTTGGGCGATTCTTGGCACCCCGCTCTCCAAGAGCACCAAGACGTGCTGTGGCCCTACCCCCCCTCCGCCTCACACTCGCCTCCGTATTGTCCGATTCTCGCACCTCGAAGTGCTTGACACGGAGCAGCCCACGCGAGCACGTGGCTGCACACAGCCTCACGGACACAGGCTTTTGCCGGGCACAAATTATCGACGACTGCCTCGCAGAAGATTTGAAGGACAGCAGTGCTGTCGTCACATCGGGTCCGGTCCAGCTGCACCCTTGAATGCTAGGCTGCGCTCACATTCAGGCTGAACCTTCCTTGCCACAAAGTTTGCGAGACTGGCAAACCCTCGCCAAATTGTGATTCTTGTTTGAATGTTTGTTTGCACAAGGTGTAGCTTTGACAGCCATGAGCATTTGATCGAGAGTATGCAGGTCACTCTGAAGAAGATCTTCGCTGAAATCGACGTCAATGGTGATGGAGTAATTGCATCTCAGCAAGCAGCAAGTACATGACCAGTTGCCCTAACTATCTCAAGTATCCCCAATGCCCGAAGTGCTTGTGGTGTGACCCTGAGGATCTGCAGGAATTCGTGTCCTGGCTCTCTGGGGAGAACTTAAAAAAGAAGAAGATGAAGAAGAAGGCCAAGGTCGGAGGGAGCACGGGGGAGCCCCAAAAGGCTCGATAATAAGTCGATCCAACTGTGCTATGCTCTGCTATGCCCCATATGATGGTTAGACAGGGCTCGTTTTGTTTTGATTGAGAGAACCCCAAGTTGCATTTGCTTGACAGCGGCAGCGGGGTTCCGGCATGTCCGGCCAACTGTTGATAGTCGGAAGCCGTGGAAGCCCTTTTCATCGCGGTTCGCTTCTTTGTGTGCATCTGTGACCGCCTTGGGCATCCAACGAGTTTCAGTACGGTGCCCAGTGGCTGCGAACGTCGCAGGAGGAGCAAGATTCCAAGATCGCGCTGACGCTGCATCGCACCTGGTCTCAAACTTGAGAAGGGCAGAAGGGAGGTCCAATGAAGCCCATGGACGCCCGGTCTTGACTCTTCATGTTGCAAGCATCTCGCACCCGAGGCAAACGTGCAGAGGAAGCGAAGGAGCTCAAGCTCCTCGACGGGTTTATGCAGGCGATGAGTTCTGGCGTGCAAGCTGCCATCCAGCCGCCTCTTGGCCCCACTCTTTTTTACCGAAAGCGCCCCGTTGCTGCAAGCTCACCTGTTTTTATTTTACATATTTTTTCCCTTTGGAAGCCAAGGAAGAAGCTGGAGGCGCGGGCGTGGCCGGAACTTCCACTTAAAGTGCACTGAGCAGAGTGTTGTCATGAGGTGTATTGCGGCAAGCTGAACCCGGGAAGCAACGCAGCTCGGAGAAATACGCCCGGAGAATCCCGGAGAGAATGCAGAGCAGAGCAGTGGAGAAAGTAGTGACACCGTAGTGGACAGCTGCGACGTGTTTCGCCGCGTGGAGCGTCCTCGCGTCCTCTCCTCAGAGGCCACCTGCTCTTCTTGCAGCGGCCGACATGGCTGGGTTTGCCATGCCTGTGTCAGGGCTGCAAAGAGGGTCAAAGAGCAACTTTATCATGCACGGCGTCATGAGGCGTATCAAGCTCTATATACCGTCCTTCCTAGGGAACCGAATACGCGCTGCTGTCTCCAGGTGGCTTCGTGTCGTTCTGGGATACCTGCATCAACGACTGCAGTGTTAGCTCCTATGGATGGATGCTTTGCGCAATTCAAGTGCAAGCTTAGAAGCTGCCCGAGAGTTGAACATCCTCCTGCAAGCCCAACTGCAATCTAAGGACTTGCCTCAGTAGCTTGGCTGAGAAAGCAGTCGTTTGGGAATCTGGGAACCAGATGGAAGCATGCGCAAAAAGTGGAAGGGCTTCATGGCAGTGAAAGTGTGACAATGCCTTTGTGGTGCTGAGCACAGCGAGGGTACAGTCGGGGAATCTCGCCTGAACGACCTCTGTTGCCCGTAGATTCGTGCGTTGGTTAGGTGGGAAGTGCCCCAAGAAGAAATGTGGCTGCAAGAAGAAGCCCGACTTCTGGAGACCTGCCGGCACTGCAGAGTTAGTGGGGGAATCTTGTGTGTGTGTGTGTGTGTCAGCGCAGTCTTTGAAGCCAACTCTTGTCTGGGAGCCGTAGCATACTTGTCTCGCGTTTCATCCCCATTTCAGGGACCATTGGGGCTCCCTCCGCTCCCACCCCTTCGCTCCCTCCGCTCCCTCCTCGTGGGCTTAGGCAAAGATCTGGTTTCACCTGCACCATGGCGACGGTCGCCTTGGATGTTGAGCACATAATTGCTAGCGCCAGCTCCTCGATTTTGTGGGACAACCTGCCCGGACTGCTGTTGATGACCTGACGCTCAGGCTAAAACAGCTGCTGGATAGCTGTGCTTGGCTGCGCCACACTTTGTTTCACGGATGTAGCATTAGGAATAGAGACTCCTTCCAAAGGAAGAAGTGCAACAGTCATGAGCCAGCATAGACGAGCACAGCGTCAGCATAGAGATTGCATTATCGGCTGAAGATTCTGCAAGGGTAACCTGCAAATATCTACCAGCTGTGCTCGAGTCTTATGACCCCATGGGTAGATCATGTTTGTTGCCCAAGGAAAAGGCCTCACTCTCATGTTTTTGGGCTCAGCCATCGACACCCCAGAGTAGTCAACGCTGTGGATGTGACCTGTGTTTGTGTGCTTGTGCGTGCTTGATGTGGATTCACCCCTGGGACTTCAAATCGTCCAGACCATGACCATGTGCACGTGGATTGCTAGTTGAGGACTCACGGAGAGTCACAGCCGGCCTGTCATCTGGCAACACTTGAAGCATAGTCACATCTCGTCGTTTTCAGCCCACGCCGCATTGGGACAGCCGACAATGGCCGCAAACCATTGTCCATGAGAGTCCAGCAGGAGCTCCCAGCAAAAGCTGATGCAGGAGACAAGCACTTTTATTCAAGTTTGAACATTTCTTGGGTTTTGTGGCTAAGTGAAGTCCACTGCTGCACGTTCTGCACCAGTACCTGCTGGCACTCGGCGGTGTGGTGGTCGTGGCCGGCTGCATGCGCATCAGTTTGGAAACTCGTTTGACTGGTTCATTGCACGAATACTTGGATGACCCTTCACTTCATGTGTGCAGAAATACAGGTTTCGTCGATCTTGGCAGCGCTCGGGTTCCGTGGAAGGCCACAGGCGCATATTGCTGCGCCCATCGCCCTCTGGCAACAAGCAAACCTGGGACTTTTCAGGTTGTGGGCATTGATTTGGGAACGACCTTTTCCGTCGTTGCGTTGAAAGCAACCGACGGGGTGCTCCCTGCAGATGCTCATGCTCGCTGTCATCTGCCTGCCATGTTGGCAATAGTTGACGTGTGAGTTCTTGCCAGACCATCTCCATCATCCCAGACCATGTTACGGGCAAGCAGCTTCTACCGTCCGATGCCCATTCCCACTCTGCCCACTCTGTACAAGTAGTGTCTGCTGTTACGTCGGTGACTTCTGTGGGTCTTCTGGCAAAGGTCGGTCGTGACCTTTATGGCCGATGGGAAGATTATTGTAGGTGACGGAGCAGTCGAGAATCGAGGCACTGAAAGCCTTTGCAGTCCTGCCCAAGCAACATATCCTAGAGCCGCGTGTCGCAGGCCGGTACCCCCAGCACACGATCTTCAACGCCAAGCGATTCATCGGGCGAAGGCTTGGGGAGGCACCGATGTTTCAGGATTGCTGTGTGAGTTCTGAAGCTTCTAAGGCTTCTACTCAAGGCTTCTCTGCGTTCTGCGAGGTCTCCTTAGAAGCTGGCACCCACGCCTACCACGTGCCTTTGCTGCATGGGCCGCTCCCGTTCATTCTGTGAGTGTTCGGATGATTCGTTGCTGTCCAACAGTCTTCTCTTCTCGCTTGAGATCGCTGTTTTGACATTTGAAGTGACATCGCTGCCTCGAGGTCTCTGCGAACTTCACCAAAGACTCCCGAAGTCCCTCTGCCACCGATCTCAGTGGTCCGGCTGCGGTCTCAGACTTTTCAGCTCCAACACAGGAAAACATTTCCAAAGAAGCTTCGGGCCTATTTACACACCCGCAGCCAGTAATGAGGCAGGCTTTGCCGTCGCCTTTGCGGACGGCACCGAGAGGCACCGGTTGGTTCCGAAATTCTCAAAAACTCTGTCAGCACGACCCAATCCTCGCCAAGCAACAAGTGGAAGGGGAGGTCTCGGCACATGTCTGCACCTGTCTGCGCATGATCCGGAGCAGAGGTGGATCTCTCCGGTAGAGGTTGGTGCGGAAGTTGTCCGAGCCTCGGCGGTGGGAGATTCTGCTTCCCAGAGGCCATCATCAAACATCTCCATGGGCTGAAGCGCGAAACGTGGCTCAGGTCAGGCACATGCGGCGTTCAGTTTCTCGTCATCTTGGCCAGGTCCTTAAAGCTCGCGCAAGCGGAGTCATTTGCTGGAGATTGTCAGCCCCCTATCCCACTCAGCCTCTGAGCATGTGGAATCAAGGCTTCGAAATATCGCGAGTCGTGATCTGTGTGATGACCCAAGCTCGGCTCATGCCGTGTGGTGTTGCGTTGCTGGCCATGCTGATCCTCAACAACAAATATACTGCTAACAACAGCTTAATACTGAGTGATGCAAGTATCTATCCGGGTTTCCGTTCTGAGGTTCCTGCCAAGTTTGGCGTTGCTGAAACCAAGGCAGGAAGTCTTCAAGCTTCATTTGGGGCCTCTGTGTCTTTCTGGAGACTGGTATAGGCAACGCAAGAATCCTTCGAGCGGGCTGGGATGAAGGTCATGCGCATCCTCGAGGAGATGACTTCGTGCACAGTCAAACAACATCAGCGCAGGGTGTAGGATGTTGCCGGAAACGGAATCCTGCACACACCCTCACCAGCAGAACAGTTTCAGGGTCTCGTTCTGAAAACTTGGACGGGCTGGCCCAGCATTGCCTCAAACCCGAACCTTCTTTAATCGCCGCAGGCTGAAATTCCAGTTCAACTCTTGTCAGTGCTCTCAGAGAACAGAACTCTCTAACGTTGCTGCTGGTGAACTTCGCTCAAGTATGCAAGTAGCAACTCAGCGACATTAATTCGCATCTTTAGTTTCTGTGACTGTGACTTATTGCGAGGCTCCAGTAGCATGCGCTCTCCGACACCCGAAATACAGAGGTGCTTCATCAGAAGCGGGGGCGGCACCAAACTCTGCATTGCACTGCCTTTGCGTTAGAAAAGGTTGAATGTACAACTTATCTTGAGGAAGGGGAACCAACAGCGCCGTTTGTGACACCACAAGATACGAAGACGACGCTTAAGACGTGTGAGGCCCGACGCCCCCTTATGAAGCCTGCTGCTGCAGTGCAGGAGCCAACAGCAGCAGCGGTGGCGTACAACCTACACCAAGGCCAAAACACAGCTACAATTTTATGTATTGCCAAAGACGCATCTTTTAGGGCCTTTCATATGACCTGCCGTAGAGACGACAATGGTGGTGCCAGGGAAGTTAATGGGCAAGATTTGGGCAGGCTCTATTCAGCTTTTCCTGTAGGTGAGGGCGTGAGGCATGCTTGGAGCCCAGCGGACGTGCTTTCAGCTGCTTTCCTGTGGCCTGTGCCACGGCCTCCCGAGGCGCCGTGCGTAGTGCGGCTAAGGTGCTGGTCTATGATATTGGCGGCGGCACGTTGGACACCTCCTTGCTTTACATGAACGGGAATGCGGCCAGAGTCCCCAGGACACACGTCCGTAAGACGCACGAGAGCTGAATGGCCACCTCTGTCAGGTGAGCGTTCTCAGCGTTGCTGGAGATGACCACCTTGGCGGCTCGGACTTTGACACCCAGCATCTTGGTAGCATGCGGCGTTGCTGGCATCCTGGCAGTCTGGGTTGAGATCATCTGAGACATGGCGCATGTTGCCGCGCTTGGCCACAGACATCTTGACAGTTTTTTGCACCTGCCACTTGAGAGCTGCGAGAGAGGGAAAGCGCAACCAGATCTGCGTTCTCGTGGAAGCCGAGGATGCGGCGGCTGCTGGAGTCGAAGCTGGCCTGGGTTCCCACTTCCCTTTGTGAGCGGTTTTGTTGGGGTGGGGGGAGGGGGGGGGGGTGGAGGGATTTTGGGGGGGGACATCGGGGGGGAGGGGGGGGGGTTTTCGGGGGGACTTTGGGTCCTGAGGAGCGCGGCGAAGCGCGGACGTCGGCCGCTGGGGTCGGAAAGGCTTGGACGCAGCTGTAGGCCGTTCAAGAAATTCCGATACCATTGCTATGTACTCTTAGTTTGCCTTATTTCGCAATTTGTATGAATTCTTTGAGGTAAACTTGCTTTTTGTATATCATATGTTCTACATATTTCTACTTTTGTATAGATATACACATAAGTTTTTGTCTTGTTTAGATACGTATAACCTACATGACGATCCTGAAAACTTCATTGCAATGAAGAATGATACAACAACTAATGCAAGTGGATTAGAAACATTGGAATATAGCCTTTCCGGAAAATAGGTCTATCATTAAACAGCTTGTCCTTTAGGAAGATAATTCATGTGTCCTTTGCTCGCAGACTGATTAGTGGAATTCGAGGTTGGTCTTTCATTCGCTACTACTTCTTGATTGTAGGCCAGGTTCAACAGAATCGAGAAGGGCGCATACAATTACCTAAACATCTGTTTGATGCAGGAAGTCAGCTACTGATATCAGCTTTTGTTGTTTTTGTCTACATCAGTTAGTAATACTTGCCGTAGAAAGACGACTGAATGAACGGAGCGCATAAAATATGTCTTTCATGCTACGCTCTGTTGAGTTGGGCGAGATTGCCAGCGTGCTTCACACGGCTTGTTTGTAGATTGTTTCATATCTATGTGAGCCCAACGCCCCGTGACACAGTATCCCTCAACATCCCTCAACACACTGAGGCGAGCTGATGCCCAGTCCCGCAGAGCATTGCAGTTCGTATGGTGATTACTGTTGGTGGATCACACCACGAACCACAGGGATACCACAATGGCTGGGGTAGTGGGGGGGGGGGGAGGTAATTTCAGAAGCGTGTGGAGTAACAATACTTCTAATCGTACTTTCTCCTCAGTTGGATTGGCAATGATTGGCTCATCCGTATGGAGTTGAATTTGAGGAAGGGGGGCAGCGTTGAGTTTCCTCCCAGACTTGCAGACTTGCAGGAAAGCTGTGACAGCTCGGGGCTCCACATCTTGGCGGAAGCCGTCAAGATCAGGCCTCCTGCGCTTGCAGCAATGAGCGCAATGTGTCTTTCTACTTCTCACGTCTCACGTGTTGTGAACATGTATGGCAAATGTTCAAATGTAGCAAGCAGATTCAAGTAGATGGTTCAGAGCCGGGGGTGATGAAGACTCGGCATGGACGTTTCAGCAAAATGTCGTGCAGGCTGAGCAACAACAGTCAGGCTGAAGCGATCTGCGAGGGGCTCAGACGAGCCTGTTCAAGTTTCCAAAACTCCATAAGTCTATAACCCCATATCTCCAAAACCTTAGCACTACCGGCTTTCACTTGTGCCCACACACCATGTGTCAGTTGCTGGACCTGCAATAACTCGTCATGACGATGACATCTGCCCTACATTTTTGGGTGTTGGGCCCGAAGCTCTCTTAGTAGGAGTAGCTGTTTGGCAATAGACTCAATAGACTCAATAGAGGCCTTTGCAGGTTAATTGTTATCCGAGTTTTGTGATGTTGTCATGCACCGCTGCCAGAATGGATCGTCGACACCCCGAGGTCACAGTGATGGAATCGACCGAGTGCTGGTTCGAAGCCCGGTTGAAGCAGAGTTCTTTCTGCAATGCCTCCATGCGTTTCCGCCACAATGTCGCGGCTGGACACTACATTGGAAGCGATTCTGAGGTCGTGACCCGCGCGGAGTTTGAAGAAAGCGCCGCGGAGCTTTTCGGACGCGCCATGGCGCCCGTTCAGAAGGCCAGACGAATTTCACGATATATGTGTGGTCAGTCAGCGCTCTGATAAGATGATACGAGCCTTTTCATACTGACGGTCAAGATGGGGTGGTGGGGTTGCTGGTGGGAGGTGCTTGTCTTTCTGCAGGTTTTAGACGACCAGATGATGACCGCTGACTATATTGACGATGTCGTGCTCGTTGGCGGCGCGTCATGGCCTCTCATGGGTGAAGATGTGGTGAAGGTACACCATCACGCGCAGAATCATGCACAATCAGCCATCTAAGGTCTCGAATGCCAAAGCTGCGCGAGCTGCTGCAGGAGTTCTTCGGGTTCCGATCCAAGATCCATGGCACCGGAATGGTCTCGGATCTGACTTGAAACTCCTGAGGCCGACAAAGCGGCTACACACAGAAATTGACCCAGACATCACTGTTGCTTGGGGTGCCGCCTGTCAAAAAAGCAGTCGCGTTGCTGACTCAAAGTGCCTTTTTTTGAGCTGCAGCCGCAGCCCCCCTGGAAGGTGCAGCAAGCGTGCTTGACTGAGTGCTTTGCCTCAGAGCGGCAGTGGGAAATCAGCAAAATGCGTGCGGGCATCGTAACAGATTGCATCAAAAGTTTCTCTTTGAGATGTGCAAGTTGGTGGAAGAAGCGAAGTGAGCGAAGTCTGACCTGTCTCCGAGGCCTCAGCTTTTCCCCTCGTCGGAAGATGAGAGCACTTAAGGGCGTAGCTTGTGTAGCTTTTGTGCAGCTTTTGTGCAGCTTAAGTGCAGCTGCACGCTACTCGTAGGGCTCTGCTTGACCCAAGCCTCGACCTCGCAGATGGAGGGCGAGAGCAAAATGGCAAGTGCAGGGTCAAGAGTCAAGAGGCTTGATGAAGTTTTCCTGCAGTTCTTCGGTAAGTTCACATCGTCCCTGCGTACCCAGAGCACGATAGCCACAGAGACCGGTGGCTTCAAAGCCGGCAATGTGCGGGACACATGCAGAAGTGGCCACGAGGTCACGAGGCGAAGGAGAAATCGATTTCACGTCGTCAAGAGACACCTTTCGAAGCGCATGGCCGCATGACCGCATAGCCGCATAGCCATGCACGAAGGCCTTGAAGAGGTCAGGACTTCGGCAGTGCCCTCGAAGGCGGCGAGAGGCACCATGACTTTTTTGAGCGCCGTGTCAGTCAGTTGACGCCCACTTTCGCACAAGAGGCGGCTGTGAGCAAGCGACCCGAAATGCGTTCGAGTCTGAAGCCAAGTACCCGGCCGTGAGCGCACCGCACGGATGACCACCGCGCGGTGCCGGCGGTCGCATCTGAGCAGGTCCAGCATTGAGAGGAAGGCAGCATTTGTCCATATGCGTGGGTATGCCAAGAGTGGTCCTCTCACTCTCACAGTTCAGACCAAGGCATTCCGGCTTGTAAAGCCAAGCATGCACGGGCAGGTCGAAAAACATGCCCGCAACATAATATGTCGTGACGAAGTATTGCTCTTCCTTGCCGCGTTGCAAGCTGCACGAAGCATCTGTCGTAAATCGATGTGAATCGCCTGTTGCCTTCGACTCAAACAGCCGTGTACCAGCTGTGCACCAGTTGCGCGCTAGCACCAGCTTGACTGTCCGCAGGGCATGTTCCTTCCGCAATGAGAGCTGGCGAGCCGGGTTCGCGGTGTACGTGCACGCCAGCGTGGACATCGTGTGAGAGGGGAAGCGCTGCCAGACAAGCTCGGGCCCTCGCTGGTTGTCGAATCGGCTGATGGCAGCGTCATGATGCCGCACCGATTTCAGGCCCCAAACAGGAGGCGGTGCGATGTAACACAGCCGGAGGCTTGCAATCGGAGGGTTGTCGTCCGCAACAGTGTTATCCGCGAGGTGGATGGCACATAACCCATTGTGAGCACGTGATTGAACAAATTGAACAAACCCAACAAGATTTCAAGTGATGGTGTGGCGCATGATGCAACAACTCTGCTGCCAAATGACGTTCATCAGCCGCTTCGTTCACCTTCGTCGTTCGAATGGAGTTACCTTGTTGCCGGCGAACAATTAGGTGTAGCAAACTCATCCATCGTGGCCGTGGCGCTGCATGTCCAGGTGCGAGCATCAACTGGCTGGCTGCACCTTTGTGCCCCTCCATGCCCACAACTCGCATCTGTGTGTTCTAAGAAAACGCCGCTGCTCCAAGTTGCTAGTGGATATTCGTCGCAATCGCAAATGTCGCAGCATGTGGTCACACACAGCCTTTGATACAACCATTTCGTGTCGGAACGCTTTTTTTCGTCACGATGCAGCCGATGAGTTGTCATGGGTTAATTCTCCCGTGACAACTCAGCCCTTCCAAAATGCCTGTGTTGCCGCAAGCCGCTGGCTGCGCCACAGATGACCCGTCCGACGAGCATCGAGCTCGCCACAACCTAGCCCACGCTCACTGCGTCGCTGGGAAGGCCCCCGACGCCAAGACACGCATGAAGATCTCGAAGTCCCTGTTCTCCAAGTTCAACTTCAACCGAGATGGCCAATTAGTTGAAGAAGGAAAGTAAAACCGCCACGGTGCTGACCGAGACGAATTTGTCATCTGAGCGGCCCATGATCGCCTATCGTGCCACGGGTACGTCGTCAAACTGGTGCCGAAAATGCAAACGGTGAAATTGGCTGGCATGTTTCGCACCTGGTTGAGAATGTTGACTGAAGCATACCACAGGTCCTTTGAAATCAACCATCCTACCCATGTAGTAGCCGCTGGATCGAGCAGGCACTACGAACGTGGGTTTTCTGCAATTGAACAGTTCCGTGTCCTTGCCGAATGTTCAATTTTTTTTGGTATGATCCGATGCAGAAGACAGATGAGGGATACCATTTTCTGGAAACAGGCAGAGTTGGGTTCTCTGTCTGTTGTGGATTTCAATCAGATCGCCCTCCTCGACGTGACAGCAGGCTGTCCTGTCAGGCAGTCCACAACCTGGAAAGGACGAAAGGCTGTGCGTTGGGCGGCCTCTCAGCCTGTATACGCGCACAGCCCTTTTTGACCTTTCGGAACACCGTTTTTTGCTGGTTCAGTGCGAGCCTGTTCTTGCCGATGCCTCTAGCCCGCCATGTCGACACCGTCTGACCGGGACGGCATACTGCCCGATTGCTAAAATCCCTCCTCACCGCCGTCCGCGGAGGAGCCCCCAACTGCTACAACGAGAAGGTAACGCGGCTGAACTCGGGTGACCACGCGAGCACGTGCGCTTGAAGAGTCACGGCGACGATCCAAAAGCGGGATCGAATGCGAAGGATGCCACCCCGGGTTGACACCACCAGCATCGCCGACGTCGCTGCCCGCCATTGCCCGCCATTGCCCGCCCTCCCTTGCGCCCAACTTCGCGACGCACCAGGCGAGCCGCGTTCCTGGCTTTTCGCGCCGCCGCTACACGCCGGTGTGGGTGCCTTGACAGAGGCCGCCACGCACGTTTGGCAATGCCATCCCCAAGTCGGCGTACGCTTTAGTGAGTTGGCGGCTTTGGCGGGTGCGTTGTGGAGGGCGCCTGCTGCCCAGCCGTCCACGATTCTCCGCTTCCCTCACGCGGAGCTTGGTGTGGATGTTCCTGCTCGCAGCTTGGCCGGACCGCTGCGTTCCAGCCACAAGTTGACGCCGCGCCAGCCATCGTGCGATGCCGACGCCACCTGACACGACCTCGTCCGGCAGCTCGTGCGCGGGCCCTCCGGTCCTCAGCGTCCTCTGCGTGGGCACGCCGTTGGTGGGGCATGCTCTCCGTCGCCCCTTCATTTTTTGGCATTTAAAGAAGGTTGTTGCATGCCCATGTTTGCCAGTCTGGGTTGGCTCCCTCACATGAGTTACCCAAGACACAGCCTGTGTCGTTGGCTCGTGTCATCTCGTGTCTGGAGTTAATCAAGTCAGCAGCTCACTTCAAACAGATCCGCAGTAGTATAGTGGCTAGTACAACCCTGGACTCCGCGCTGGCGTTTGCCGAGCCCGACCGCCCGAGTCGCCCCCCTTTGCGCTGAGACATGTGGAGAGAAAAAAACACAGGCACGCCCAGCAGCGGACAGCTCGCCCAAGTGAACGAACGCTGATGCCCTCCTGGCTGCACGAGCCTCCTCGTCAGTACGGCCAGCGGGGGCAGCATCGGGCACAGGCACACGCAAGGCCGCATCAGCAGCAGCGAGGAGGGACGGCCAAGTTCCACTGCGGAAAAGCAGGCATCCTTGTTCGAATTCGGCAGGGGCAAGTAGAACAGCTCTTGTGCGAGCCGGGGCCACGTCGGAAGCGCAAACAATCAGCACTTGTCTTGCGCGCGACCGCTCTCCTGTCCGCATTTTCGCGCAGGCTTGCCGCCACTTTCGTTCGGCAACTTCGTTGGGCGTCCTTGCTCCAACAGGCGCCAATCTCAACGGCCTGGAAGCACTTGACCATGAGGGGGCCTCTGCGCGCTTGCACCGGCTCACGAAAGCAGAGGTTCCAGGGCCCCATCATGCCCCATCCTCGCTGCGATCCGGGTCGGGCGCATTGTCGCTCTCCGCAAACCCAACGGTCGCCTGCGCACGCTCGTGGTTGGGGACGTGCTGTGCCTTGTAGCCGACAACCTTGTCCAGGCTCCGTCAGTGTCGTCGCCGCAGGGCATGCCGCTGATCCCTTTCTTTCTGTAATGCTTGAGTCCGAATCGGACGCGCATCTAGCAAATAAATTCCACCTAATTACAGTTCGTTCGGCAGTTTGCACTCACCCTGCAGGGAGGGATGGCGCAGAAATCTGCCAGTGAGCGACAAAAAGGCGGACAGTCAGATCGACCCAGCAGCTCAAGTCCGAGCAAAAGCTGTCTGACAAATCCTGCTGCCATGCAAGAAGCCGAAAATCGACAAAACGAGGAATCTGTAACTCCATGAACTACCACGAAAGTTTAAGCACAGGTCCTCAAGAGAGCGAGGTCATCATGTTGGCATCCTGAAAGCCTCAACGTCCCACAAGTAGGTGATGGTCTTGGCTGTCAACATCTGCACGACGAACTGCGTGCCATCATGTAGGCGTATTTCGAGGAAGAGCATCGGCGGCTCCTTCCGGAGGTGTAGGCTGGAAGCCCGCGGCCATCCTCCTTTTGCTTTCCGGCGAAAATGAGGCACTGTTGATTCCGCACGAAGAAAAGCCCGCTGCCACACAGGCGAAGCTCCAATTTCAGCTTCGACTGTTTTTGGACATTGTAGGCTGAGAGGGTGCGGCAGTCCTGCAACTGCGTGCCTACGAAGATGAAGCGCTGCCTATCGGGTCGGCACTTCGCTGACTCCTGGATCGTCGCCTTCACATCGTCCATCGCAGAATCCTCAATATCAAGGGTGATGGTCTTGCCGGTCATCATCTGCGCGATGAACCGCATGCCGCATTGCAGGCGCAACGCATCCCAGGCGATGGCCCTGACAGCCATCATCTCAACTAGGAACTCCATGTCAATGCCACCAAGCAGGCGCAGCACCTCATGACTAGTCCGCAGCCACGGCCGCATGTATCCACCTGGATCCCAAACAGCACCACGAATGACACGCTTGCCCCAGGCCTCCCGATTGAGGAGCATGGCCAGATCATGGAAAGCGGGAACACCTGATTCATGTCTAGGGCCTGCTGGCCAAGTGCCTCCCCAAGCGGAGCCGGACAGCTCATCTTGAAAAAGCGTGCCAATGGTTGCCATCATCACCGTGCGGTCACTGACAACCTCAACACTCCCATAGCTCTCCTGCATCACCAGCGAGTTGCCAGAGAACAGCAGCGAAGGCTCGTTCGTCGTGGCATCGCAGCCCGCCAAAGCTTCACACGACCGAACCGCATCACTGTCGTGAGGTTTGCACAGCCAATAAGACGGGGCTGAATTGCTTCCCAAACCCCACGCCAAATCGCCGTGCACCCCACTTCATCGTGCAACTGCGTAAACAGCAACAAGCCTCGTCCGTAACCTTGCTGCTTGTCAAAGTAATCGCAAAGCTTCTCAGTGACGGCATCCACTCCTCGATCTGAAGCAAATGTGGGGTCAAAGTGAGGGCTCGCCACACATGAAGTCTCGGCATCATTCGAACTAGACCACAAACTACAGGGCGTATTCCCATCTGGGCTATCGCGCTGCATACCTTGCATCATACGTTGCTTTGTCGGCAAGGCTCGGGAGACAACCAGGCTATAAGAACAACTACAGAAGTTGGTGTATCCAGGAATGGCAGCCGTCCCCATTGCGACATCCTCGTAGCTAGGCCACGATGTGCAACCGCATGTTTGGCAGACGTGCTTCTGGTTCCCATTCAACATGGGCGATGTCATGAAGCACTGGGGCTTCGGCAATTCAGGGGCGCAACACTGTCCCCACTCGATCCGAAACCCTCCGCTGATCCCAGGCAATCCTCTATTTTTTGTCCACGCTTCTTTTTCCTGCCGGTGCGCATTGGGGGAACTTTGTTTCGTTTCCCACTCGGAGGGCTCCCTTTCGAAGTAAAACGGAATGGTACGACGCTGTCACGGCGCAATGGGCCTTCCACAAGAGCCTGGCTGCTTCCGCCAACAGGAACAAAGGTGCTTTCAACGGAGCCAAGTCCAAGTGTTACTACAATCACAGGGCTGGCGATCAGAGCCGGCTATATCCGGCTATGCTTGTGGCCGTCAGGCAGTTTCCCTTGCATGGGTGACAACACGGTAACTTTTCAGGAAGTAAATGGCGCAATCAAGTCAATGTGGCATTCGGCAAGTACGAAGCGTGCGGAATTCGGGACAATCGAACTCCCTGCCGAACCTCCGCTTGGGGAGCGGAACCGGAAGAGGAGACACTGCTCGAAACCATTTTCCTGCTAGGGGAGGTTGCCGAATGCGGCAGGATACGAGTGTGGCAGTGATGGGTGCTGTCCCATTTTGACGCAAAGTCAGTGTCCCGGGCGAGGCTTAGCTTGCGAGAGGGAAACGTTTCACCTTAGTTTGTGTTCTTGTGTTGCCCTTGTTTCGGTTGCTTTTGGTGTTGCTCTTTGCTTAGGTAGGTCTCTCACCTTGTCGCAATGACCGGCCCACTGTGCTGCTGATGTGGTAAAGGGGCGTCCGCTAAAAAAAAAAAATCCTGCTGGGGAAGGTGGCGTCCGGCACCTTGCCCGGGCAAAACAGCGCTTCAGCTTCCGCGGTTGTGAGAACCTTACAACAGAATGCGGAAAGCGGCAGGATACGCGTGTGGCAGTAATGGGTACTGTCCCATTTTGACGCAAAGTCAGTGTCCCGGGCGAGGCTTAACTTGCGGTCTCCGACCTCTCTGGAATGGATGGTGGTACTGTTTCTGGCATTAGGTCTGCATTTTGCAGCTCTCCTTCTGCGCTGCACGAGTCCAAAACCGACGGGTCTGCTTCGACTTCCTCGTGTGCTGAGAAAGGGAAGCCTCTCTGCCAGAAAACCCGCGAATGCGTGTCAAAGACGAGGGAAACGCTAGTGAAGTCAACAGGCTGGTCGTCGGGCTGGCCGCTGGGGGAGGGGCGTGGGCAAGGGTAAATCCTGTTTGGCAGTCGATGGACAGGACGTCTCCGCTGAATATCAATAAGTTAAAAAGCTTGATCAATGCTTGTTTTCGTTGCACGCGACACGTGCTTTGGCAAAAACGAGCAACGGCCCGCTCGAGTGGCAGTGGATGCAAGGGCTTCGGACGTCGCGCACGCAGTGCGGTCGTCCCCACGGGCATCGAACTCGTCGAGCTGCCCGCGGCAGGAGTCGGCATGCGGAGCCAGGGGCAGCGGGAGTCGCAGACGCCACAGCAACACTCGCTCTGGATATCCTGGCGACCTGCCAGCCGCACGGGCAGTCGCTAGGCTGGTCCAGGGGCGCAGGGGACTCCCTCTGTCGGATCACAACATCAGGCTTGGCCGGAGGACGGAGCATGGCAGGTCCGGATTCGAAGTCATCGCCAATGAATGGCCTCCCGCTTTGGAACGGGGCGCAGGTCGCTGTCGATACCACGCTCGTCTCCCCCCTCACATCCTCAGCTGAGCCTCGGCGCCTCAGGGGCAACACAGCAGGCGCTGCACTCCGTGCCGCCCGCCGAAGCAAGGAGCGGACGTGCCCTGGTCCCCCACTCTCGCCTCCCGATCACGCAGGCATCTGCGATGCCACCTGCATTGGGGCCGCGATGAACGTTGAGCAAAAAGGCGTGCCCCCAAAAAAAAAAACCGGCTCGTCATGCTCGCGGCGTGGTCCGCCAGCTGCTGCGCCTCCGCGGTCAGAGGGCGCCTGCACCTTTACGTGTCAAACGATGCTAGCGTGCAGACCCGCTGAAGAGTCTCCCGGCACGGGCGACAACACTGACGACATCGCTGACAACATTGCCGGCATGGCGTTGAATTCCCGGCTATCCCAACGCACAAACTGTTGGAAATGAGACACCTTGTTGCTGTGAGGGGCATGCTGGCGTTTGGGTTGGGGCAACTTGGCTGGATGCCCAAACACGCTGCCTGCTAGATGCCTCAGGCTTGATATATCGGTGGTCGCGCTGTCGTCGGCTCCAGCTGTGTTAGCATGGGCGTGGGCCCATAGCGAACCACATCCCTTGCGTGGTGATTTGTTTCTAGCTTGTGCAGCTCCAATTACGTGCCAAGACCACACATTCCATTGCGTTGGCCGGAGCGGGTTGGGTCTGCGAAATGGCGCCTTGAGCCGTCTGACCCTTTCGACCCGCGTTGGCGGTGGAAGTGCCAGATGTGGTGGCTGCTTACGCCCGAAATGCTTCCAGCCGTTGTTGCAGGGCTGAGATGCTATTGGACAAGGGGTTGTTTGGAGGCGCGGCTGACTCAACTGCGTTTACAGTGGAAGCTGCGGGGGGTGACGTCCGCTTGTTTTTGCCGTCACCTTTTGGGAGGTTGCGAGCGTTGAAAAAACATGCCTCAGTTGTATGGCTTTTACCATGCTTTTACCCTTCTCAAGGCAACAGATGGCGCACGGAGGCCCTTTTGCAGGGCCTGCACTGCTGGGATCTGCTTTGCCTTTGTCCTTCCCTTTCTTCTCACCGTTCCCACCTTTATCACCTTTGCTCCATTCCAGCAACGCGTCCAAAGGTTTTTGGATATAAGGTATTGGATGATGAATTCACGGTGGATAATATTATAAGGGGGCAATAGTACTTTGTGGCCCCCTTTATAAACCCCTTAATGATGGCACTTCGCCAAAGACACTCTGTTTGTGGGACTGCTCAATGGGTGTAAAAACCAGAACCTTCCTTCAAACGCTCAAGGACGAATCGTCCGAGGATGTGTTATGCTCAACCAGGGAGTCGCAGCAAGCTCTCAGCACCTTCATCAGCTTCTTGATGAGAGTGCTCGCTGCGGCTCGCAACCACGGCTGGGCAAATGCTTCTGCAAGTCGCGCTTCTGCAGGGCTGTGCGTGACCGTTTCTTCGAACGGACGCACTTGCCTGTATGTGGATCGCGCTTGCGAGCACGCTTCTTCCCACGCGGATGGCCTTTGCCAGGCTTTTGCCTTTCGATCCTTTGCCTTAGGTGTTGCGCGGGTGTGCCGATGTCGCCTTGCAGGCGGTGGAGATGGTGGTGAGGCAGCCAGGGCGGCCGCGGACGCGACCGTCGCCGCGATGCGGCGGCGATGAGGGGCTGCGCGCCAGAGCACTGAGAGTACCCAATGTTTTGGATGTACGGCATGGGGCGACAAAACAGCGCGTGCTTGCATGGTTCGCGGAGCCGCCCGCCACCCCTACGACGGCGTGCACGTCGGCGAAGCGGCGAACCCCGGCCCCGGATGACGTTGCAAACCGCCGCGACCGCACGCTGCATGCCCTGGCCCAAGTGGGACTCCTCCCGCCCACAGCGCCTCCAGCCTCGGATGCGGAGACGCTTTCCGACACGTTTAGTGCTCACACGCCATTGGCGTCGCCACGTGGGGATCGTGGGGGCCCGCTCACGGCTGAGGCACCAGCGTTTCCGCCAGCACCTCCAGGAGACGCGCCCCCGGCCAAACAACGCCGGGCTACTCTTTTTCCAGCGACCCCGAACTAGCCACACGGGGCCGCCCCACTTATCTTTGCCGCGGCCCGCCTGGGCGGCCGGAAGGGTGCAGAAACTCCTGGTTGCACGTTCCCTTGTTGCATGCGGCTGCGGGCACGCTCTCCTCCGAAGCCGCATCAGCATGGGCACAGCACCCATTATGCGGCGACCGACTGGTTCGCGCAGTCGCCGTCGCGGCGGCGCTACCTGTCGACCAGCTGGCTGCCCTGCTGTACGCGTTGGCGGAAGCCGAGGACGCCACCCCTGCAAGCGCTGAAGCCCTCGGCCGTGCTCTTCGGGGGGACAGCTTAGCCTGCATCCCTTTCAGCCGCGCACTGGCATGCCTCGCGGATCGCGAAGGCTATGCGCCGGCGCTGGCCCAGGCAGCAGTGCTCGAGGCGTACGGAGGCCACGCCGTTGAGCCCCGCTTTTGCACAGTGGGCCGCCCGCTGCTTAACTGCTGGGCAAGGGCCATGGGCCCGTCGCTGGTGGAGCACAGCCCTTGGACGCACGTGGGCCCTGCCGGGGCCCGCCTTGACCGCGGCGCCGGAGCTGAATTAGGTCCTGGCTCTCGCTGATGCGGAGGGACCCAGCCGCCTGCCGGTGCGCTGACCATCGGTGACCGCTGACGTAAAATGGCGTGTGGAAAAAAGCAAACAGGTGGTGGTGGCCAAGGCGTTCTGGGCACTAACAGCTCCGCGTAACCATGCGCGCAGGGCGAACGCTGGGACGCACTAGGCTCACGACACTACTTTTCCACTGGGAAGGAATCCGAAAAGCTACAAATTCCCACATGTTGTCGTCATGGTTTTCATGACACATCTGCAAGGGCAAAACAACATGTACAACTGTCAAGCAACATGCATGTCGCATTTCCTACATGCTCGCAGCTATCCCCAAGCCGTGCTGCGACTCTAGGGCGCAAGTTCGGCTTCCTTTGCAGTGCGGTTTTCTTTTTTTCCTTCCCACACACGCCTTTTTCAGCTGTCCTCGCGGTCGCAGTCCCAGCCCACTTGTGCAATCCGCTGCGAGGCGGCCGCTGCGAGGGCCGCCCGGCTTTGTTGTACACCGATGCCTCAAATGTCCCATCCCGCGATGGAGCTGTCGTCCTGGGCGGTTCCTCCCAAGCTCGCGGATAGACGGTCGCGAAAAAACATACATGGCAATTGGAAGTTCTAGCTGGCCCTTTGGCTCTCGCCGCCTGGTTAGAAGTTTTTCGTCACAAAGGGGTGCTCCATATTGTGGATAACGCCTCTACGGCCGCTTGCTTACTCAAGTCTGCAAGTCGTTTCATCGCCTGTTGTTGGCGACTACTGGCTGCGAGCTGCGGCAGTGTTGGCGGACACTTATGTGGACCGCGTAAAATCGAAGTGCAACCTAGCCGACGGTCCGAGTAGAGGCCATTTCGCTCCGCTTGGGCTCAGTTCACGGAGCCGCCGTCCAATTTTTCATCATCTCTTCTTCATTCGGATTTAAGTGGTTCTCGGCAGGCTAGTGCTGGCTACCGGGCAGTCAGTCCCCAAACTCTGCGAAAGAGGGGGGGCCCAACTTATCCTTCTTTGGGAAGGAGCCCCCAACCTGCTTTGAGTGAGAAATGTCATGAGAAGCTCGTGGTCAGCAGTCGCCGAAGGGGATCCACGTGTGACAGTCGAAGAATATCCAGTGTGCTTTTCTGGAACGGACGCCCTCGTGGCAGTACCACATGTCGCGGACCCTCACCAAACACTCTCGCGATCGCGTGCTCCTGCCCTCCGCGTCCGCTGCCCAGACGCTCCAGCTCCGCATGGGGGCGCCGCCCCACGCGACGGTCCTCTAATGCTGATATGCCCGCTGCTGGTGCTGACCCGGCGAGCGACGACAATGACGACCCCCAGTCGGTCCCAGTCTGCTCGGATCCAGCAGCTTTGGCTGGGGCTGAGGCGTGGAGGCTTTGGGACGACGTCGACGTCGACGTCGTGGACGAGTTTGCCGGAACACCAGCGGTGGGGGGACGCAGGAAGAGCAGTTTAGGGTTGATGCTTCCACGACACAATGCAGCTCTCGTGTTTCCTTCGGAGAATCAGATTTTGTCATGAAGGAGCAAGAATCTCGTATGGTTGCTGTCCTTACTATGACCTTCAAGTCTTCAAGACGTGAGTCAGTGGTTCAATGTGCTTGCCACATCGAATGCATAGAGGGTACGTACACTAGAATCTAACCGTATACTATAGTATATTGTAGCATAGTATGGCATACTCTAGCGCTATACTCTGCATAATACGAAAGTAACCTTCAGTATGCAAAAGCATTCGTATGCTATCCATTCGGCTTGCAGTAAAATTTCAACAAAAGTTGGCAGATCATTGCAAATGGCCCTTCAATCGGGAATTGCGGCAACAGTGGATCCAACCTGAAGATATGTGGCCAATGCAAAGAGCGTGAGCATGTGGATTGGAAGGTTCACAAGAAGACTTGCCAAAAAAAGTGACACTCCAAGTAAGTCTGGCACATGATCATGGGTTTCTGAAGGCATGGACACCTTTACAGACAATGGCATGTGCAAATTTGTTGCAGACATCGCGCCTGGAAAGGCAGTGGCGTGACTGCGCGAGTCGATAAACCACAGGGTACAGTGTTGGTACGGGATGAGCCAATTTTTGTACTTTCTGGCCAAGAGCTTGGGGTCGCAGGCGTGTGTTCCGGTCATGCCGATCCGTCTGTTACCTTTGACAGGAAGCATGCAGCGATCAAGCAAGAAGCTCCAAGCACTTTCCAAGGAGGATCAGTCGAGGGTCCTTCTGCTGCCGACTGCGCTATTAGCGACAGGCTTTGTAAAGAGGGGAAGATCAAGTTCTCTTGGGGGCCGTGTGCGCTCTCTCAAACGTACTTGCCCCGCCAATCTCGCCGGAGATGCACGAGAGTGGTTACAAAAGCCCAGAGGGAATTTTCAGCACAAACAGCATAGACCGCGAAGGATTCAGATGTGCTAGGGCTGTACCCGCTGATCAGCAGATTCAACTGCAGGCTACCGTTGGCACCTGCAGGCCATGCGGGACATTCAAACTGGGGAAGAGATCTCCGTTTCCTACTTCGATGCTCGGTTTAAAACCAAGAAAGAGAGGCAATTGCACTCTGCGATGAGGCTAGGCTTCAAATGCTAGTGCGAAATGTGCGAAGTTCCTGGAGTCGCGGACATCCAGCGCCTGGTGAAATCGCTGGACCACGGGAAGATGACTTGGAGCGCCTTATCGGAAATGAAAAGATGGCGTTGGAGTTTGAAATTGAGTCCGACACACGCAGAGGGCAGCTAGATCAGCTGAACAAACAGCCGAATATGGCGACTTCTTGGCGCATGGCTGAAGAGATGGTTAAAAAGATGAGCACGTTGTACAAGCAGGAAAAGATCTTTCCAAACTTGCTCATTGAACGCCAAATGGCTTTGGACTTGGTGCAACAGTAGGGCCGCGAGTGGTGCAAAACCTTTTCTGATGTTCTCCGGCTGCTTGAAGGCACGGCCCCCAAGCCCACCTAGCAGTTAGCCTTCCAGAGCCAATGCTACTATAGTTTAGTATAGTGTGGTAGACTTTGTAGCGTATTTTGTAGTGAGAGAGTGAATGAATGAGTGAATGAATGAGGGAATGAGGGAATGAGGGAATGAGGGAATGAGGGAATGAGGGAATGAGGGAATGAGGGAATGAGGGAATGAGGGAATGAGGGAATGAGGGAATGAGGGAATGAGGGAATGAGGGAATGAGGGAATGAGGGAATGAGGGAATGAGTGAATGAGTGAATGAGTGAATGAGTGAATGAGTGAATGAGTGAATGAGTGAATGAGTGAATGAGTGAATGAGTGAATGAGTGAATGAGTGAATGAGTGAATGAGTGAATGAGTGAATGAGCGAATGAGCGAGACCTGCATGCCGATAGGCAGCCACTGTGGGGCGCAGGCAAACATTCAAGATAGCAAGTGACATTGTAACTCTCACGTGTGAACGCTACAAAGAACCGCGCAAACAATGCAAGCACCTGCGAGAATCATGTCTGGTTGGTTCGCCTCTGCGGATATGCGGAGAATAATCTTGTTGCTTTCCTCGCATTTGTACAGCGATGATGTCCGGGTTCATCGTACACTGTATAGTATTCTAGTACACAGCAGAAGGAGCCCAGCCCCGGCAGGCGAGGCGCGTCCTGACACGAACAGGATAAAGGCGTGAACCACGAAGCTGCCGAGCCTTCAAGAGGCGAGGCACAGGGGGGTGGGGAAGGCTTCAACTTTAGTATGCAAAAGAGTGTGCCAGACATCCATATACTAGACACAACAGTATATAGTTTAGGATATGCTATACTTTAGCGTGTACCATTGCGTATACTATAGAGTAGGCTCTGTCGTAAACTTGTTAGTATACCGTATTCCGTTTTTTATTCCGTAGTTTTTTCGGTACAAAGCGGCGGTGGAGGGGAGACGGGGCGGAACCGGGACTTGCACGACTTGGAGCAGGGCTTATCAGGCTTTGGGGCGTAGATAGGGCTGATGCCTTAGTCATTGCAGGCAATCAGCACTCTGGGGGGTTTAGGCTTGTTGCGTGGGAAACGCTGCACGTGGAAGACTCGTCAAGCTTCAATCAGGTGATTGCTTACACCAGCAGGTGAACTCCGAGCCAGATGAGGCGGAGGTAGTAAACCAGAGTACTACAGTACTACAAGTGTCGTACTACTATAGTACTTGCCCGCGACTGCAGACTCGAAGCTGCAAAGATGTCAGCGCAACATCGTGATGGGAAAGGCGAGCAAAAGAAACACCGTTCGGCTAGTTGCATGCGTGATTTGATCTCCGGAGCTGTTGGATGTAGAGTTGTTGTTGCGGGATAAGTTGCCATGCGCGTTCGCACTCTTGCAGCACGACAAGTCTCAAGTTTGTCAAATTTCCCTTCGTGGCCATGCACTTTCTGTTGCTGACAGCGTTGCCATGCATCGCCGTGGCACACATGCGTGGCGTGACCTCCAACACGAAGTTCCTTGATATTGCGTTTCTAACCGAAACGGACGTCGACGAAACGATTGCGCGAGAGGCCGGCTTTTGCTGTCGCATGGTCGCATACAACCACCTGCGAGTCTTTATTATGTGGGTTTCAACCGCTGCATGCACTAATTCTTGTTTGCTGGCAGGCCAACTCCAGCGGAAGCAAGCTGGCGACCCTCCGGTCAGCGTTGGAAACGACATATGCCGCGCTTCCCAAATCGGACGGCCACCTAACCGAGCAGACAGTGCGCTACGCCGAAGCCTCGGGGAGGTTGTTGAAGAAATTCCTTGGCCAAGCCTAGTCTTTTCTCCCGAGGTCCTGCACCGCTACTTCCTGAACCAACATGGTTGGTTAATCAAGGAGCTCACTCAAGCATGATAGATGAGAAGTCAGTGTTGGGTTTGGGGGTGCTTGGCAGGGACTCGAACCGCAAAACACCTCCTGGGCTCATCAAACGAAGCAGGTCCAGCAGGCGCGGCATGCAGAAGGGTTAACATGTGCCAGGTGTCCGTGCTGCAAAAAGAAACTTGCGGGTAGGACTGGTCGAGTTGGCTCCCGTCGTATTTGCAGAAGAAGTTCCAGGACGGGGGTGGGAGGATGTGAACATACATGAACTCATGCGTTGGCTGCAATGTTGGAACGGAAGGTGCAAATGCAGCGGGGCACCGAGCTGTCAGCGCTGGCAGAACCTTGGCGTGAACTTAAAGATTCCGAAACATCATTAGGTATTTCCTTGCACGCCGAGCACTGTTCAGGAAATGGTGGCCGTCATCGAGGACTTGGTCCACAAGGAGGCTGTGTGTCTCTTTGTATATGTGTGTGTGTGTGTGTGTGTGTGTGTGTGTGTGTGTGTGTGTGTGTGTGTGTCTGTGTGTCTGTGTGTCTGTGTGTCTGTGTGTCTGTGTGTCTGTGTGTCTGTGTGTCTGTGTGTCTGTGTGTCTGTGTGTGTGTCTGTGTGTCTGTGTGTCTGTGTGTCTGTGTGTCTGTGTGTCTGTGTGTCTGTGTGTCTGTGTGTCTGTGTGTCTGTGTGTCTGTGTGTCTGTGTGTCTGTGTGTCTGTGTGTCTGTGTGTCTGTGTGTCTGTCTGTCTGTCTGTCTGTCTGTCTGTCTGTCTGTCTGTCTGTCTGTCTGTCTGTCTGTCTGTCTGTCTGTCTGTCTGTCTGTCTGTCTGTCTGTCTGTCTGTCTGTCTGTCTGTCTGTCTGTCTGTCTGTCTGTCTGTCTGTCTGTCTGTCTGTCTGTCTGTCTGTCTGTCTGTCTGTCTGTCTGTCTGTGTGTGTGTGCGTGTGTGCGTGTGTGCGTGCGTGTCTGTGTCTGTGTGTCTGTGTGTCTGCGTGTCTGCGTGTCTGCGTGTCTGCGTGTCTGCGTGTCTGCGTGTCTGCGTGTCTGCGTGTCTGCGTGTCTGCGTGCCTGCGTGCCGGCGTGCCTGCGTGCCTGCGTGCCTGTGTGTGTGTGGGCCTGCCAAAGCCAGTCATTTGCTCGAGCTTAATGCTGAACTGCTTGACCTGTTGCCTTTCGCCAGGCAGAACTTCAACTCCAGGAAGTCTACGAAGCCATGGGGAAGGATGCAACGATGCCTCTCAATCGCTCTGCGGCCCTTGAGGCGAACACATCCCAGAATCCCTCAACCTGGGCCCAGTGAATCCGGGAGATCCATTTTCACAAAGTACCATAATTATGACAGGTGATCGACATGTACGCTTTGCTTTGAACTCGGTCTCTTGCACCATGCTGCAGTCGGGGTGTCGGCTACACCACGTTGCGGCAGAACTCAGGGTCTTCCTGGTTGCACGCAACATCTCCGTGGCAGACCCTAGCAAGAATCGGAAGAGGCAGCGAATGATCATGTGTAATGTATGCAGGCAAGCTTTTCAATTCGGTTGAAGGCACAGCAAGTGCAGCAACGCGCCAGGTTGCTGGGTTTCAGGAGAAAGTATCACGGCTTCGCGGAGATGCACAGGCGCCCTTTTTTTGTTTTGCAGAGTTTTTTGTGCGGCTGCGTGAGTCGAGCCTGAATTGCGTCACGAGTGTCGCGTGCAGGTGGCTAGAGGCCCGGGCCTCAGAGACCCTGAGAGCATTTCGGCATATCTGCTTTGGCGAAGAGTCGCACCCTTTCATCATCTTGCGTCCTGGCGATCGTTTTGCTCTCGACCACAGATGCTCGCAGGGCTTGGTGGAGGAAAAGTTGAAGATGGGCCAGGATGTGGAGTTCCAGCGCCTCAAGGAGGTAATCACCTACGGTACCTCTTCCGTAGCCTTGCTCCATGTCTGCGAAAGAGTGATGCTCAGGTGGTGTGGGAGGTTGGTGACCGATACCCAGAGTTCAACGACCAGGAAAGCGAGAAAGAACATGTGAAACTCTCTGTGCCGACTGTTGTCTCCTTCTGCTCTCACAGGGTTCTTTCGGGCTGCCTGAGTATGTGGATGTGACATGAGGAGTGCCACCAACTGAAGCACACGCTCATGGGCATGGAGGGAGGAAGCCGAAAGCCTGGGCGAATCCCGTTGGTAGACTTCTACAACAAGCTGGGGCGCCTACAAAGACTGAGCACTTCAGACCACGTCTTCATTACCAAGAGCAGATTCGCTGCACTTCGCCGTGAAATGTCGCTTCCCAAGGTCCAATCACAACCACTGGAGGTCCGGTCCTCGTGGCTCCTTTCAGCACGTATGGACTACTACTGACTAAACTGACTACCGGTGCTACGCCGAGGTTCACAGAGAGCCCTGCATGGGGCTTGGGATGAAAGCCGGTGACAGCACAGATCCCGTGCGTGTCCTTCAGCATGTGGATTTGAGGAGTACCTCCGTGACCTGGTCATGGGCCCCAGCTTTTCAGTTGGGGGGCGTGCATGCCGAGCTGGTTTGATGGAACAAGACCCTGAGTCTAGACCAAACATTTGTGCAAACTCAAAGGGAGGCGCCAAACCATTTTGAGGCAGGTGGCCGCACGGCACACAAGTCGATCTGAGAAGAGTTTTGGGGGAAAGGCCGGAATGGGGCAGCACACTCGACGTCCTTCAAATGCAGAGAGGGGACCACCGGACCAGAAGCGGAGGAACAGGTCGGCTCAGGGCCGCGTTGGCCCGGTGGCGAAACCTCCTCTGCTGGGCTTTGCAGGAGTGGCCGATGCGTGGCATGCTGTTGCAGTACGCAGTTATTTGGCTGGCGTCACGCAGAGCTTGTTTGCAGCGTCGTGCCGTCATACCGGTCATACCGTCTTGCAGACATGCCAGATTATAAGCGTCACCAACCTCATGTCGCCAAGGGTGCGCTGGACGAGGCCGACCCTCAGCGGCCGCATGTCCTTCTTGCCAATTACCTCAGCAGCCTGTCACCGAGACGGTGCGAGAGAGCAATATTCTGCAGTAACACTTTGTGTGCACGATTGTGCATACGCGAGGGTGAAATTGACCTCAGGCTTCAACAATTGCCTGCGGGCCACGAGCCTCTATGCTGCCAGTGGCCTGAGCTTTGCAGGGTACAGTATGTGAATCTGACAAAGCGCATTGGGCTCCTGAGGGTTTTGTAGCAGTTTTGTGCTTCTTCAGGTCTGCTGCCGGAACCCCTGTGAGGGACTGCTTGCGTCCTTGGAGAAGGAGGCTGGAGACTGGATGCTACTCGTATGTATGCTATGTATGCACTGTCTGCTCTGTGTTTCATGTATGCCCCTGGCCATCTGGTGCCAGGTCGGAGGACCCTATGCCACTCCGGACCAGCTTGCTGCACTGGTGGCGAATCTCTCCACCGATACCATGCTGTGGCTGAGTCCTGTAGACAAGGGGGCGCCCGAAGAACCGAACTCATTGTTGTGGCTGTCTCAGGCCGAAGCGCTCGGGCCCAGAGAAGCTGGAGGCCAAAAGAAGGACGCAAGCGATCCGGAAGCGTAGTTGAACTGAAGAAGCTGGAAGGCAAAGCTCCTGGAGCGCCTGCGCTCGATCGGCAGCCAGGAGCGCACAGCATCGCATCACAGCCAATCAAGCTTTGGAACTGGAAGTATTCAAGGGGCATAGAATCAGAAAGGATGTTATTGCATCGGCCAGGTGCCGCTGCACGGACGTCTCTTCGCCCAGTGGATGCGGCCTGGCAGAGATGGCAGCAGAATTCATTGCAAGCCTGCTTTCTTCATGCACTTCCGAGCCCATGCGAGCTCTCTTGCTCGCTGCACACGCTTGTTGAAGAAATTGCCGGGAGGACATAAGCAGTCAGCGAGGTGTTGAATCATGTGTGGCCGAGATGCTCTGAGGCACCATGCCTTTCCCCGCGAGTGTCCGTACCCGCATGCCGCCGGCGTTGGCACCCCACAACCGTCAAGCAGAGAGTGAGAGAGCAGTCTGAACATGTCTGAGCGAATTGGCGTGTAGTGGACTTAGACGACGAATCCGCAGACACCCGTCCACAGCTCAGGGCCGTGGCTTCACACTCAGACAGATTCACACACAAACTCAAAAGACCGGCTACACGTCTTGCAGGACGAATGGATGAAAGCCATGGGTAAAAGCACATCCATCTCCGAGCAGCAGAAGCAAGCGATCGCAATTCGGCCGCTTTTCATCTGGGCTTTTTGTCCTCGTTTTCGCTCGTGGCCCTGCCCAGGTCGAAGCTTACTGCCCCTCGGTACCAGAAGACCAGGCTTTGTTCGGCTTGTTCAATGCTCCGCATGAGCACGTGCTAGCGTTGCATGTGCGAGGCATCGAAGGAGTGTGGTGCGCGGACCTTGACATGCGGCACCCCTTGGCGAGATGGTGCGTGAAGTTGTTAAGCGAAACGAGGTTGAGACTGCAGAGCTGCCCTGGAACGATCGGGAGGAGCAAGTGGAGCAAGTGCTTGCATGATCTTGCATGTGCGAGCTTCGCCTCGAGCTCCTCGCCTGTTCGCTCCGAGCCGTTTTTGACCAGGAGCTGCTCGAGGTGAACCGTGAACACAAAATCTCTGACAAGACTTCAGCTGGCGCTTCAGACAAGTTGCTCATCCAAGAGGTGTTCTGCTCACGGTCAGATGAATCTTCGCCATGTCTACCCATGTCTACTCATGACACGATGACTCTCAAGCCTAACAGATGCTGAGGCAACGCCCGCAGACGAAATCACGACCAATGAAGGTCAAGCCTGCTTCAGCTGGGCTAGCTTGGCGAAACGCATCGCCGGCTTCTTATTGCTTTCGGGCTTGGCCAGTGTGTAATTCCGCTGGCCCAAAGCCGAGGGCATTATCTTGAGCAGCCTGGTCTGAGGTCCCAGGTTTAGCCATCCTTCTGGGGCGTCGTGGACTGGCAAAGCTTCGACATGGCCTTGTCGTCGACACTCGGCTTGCACTTCTGACTTCTGACCTCCCCGTGATACATGTAGTTTTGCCTTCCTCAGGCTCCTCTTTTCTTGGTTGCGTTTATCTGTGTTACTCATACTGGAGCAGAGTTCAACATGTTTTTGTTGATTCAGTAGGTGTCACTTGTGCAACAGCGCATCGGCGATCGGGCCGATTCCAGAAACAATGCCTGGTGTCCTTGTCCGATTGGCAGCCGTTAGTTTCGCACTCTGCCAAGGGACTTCTGGCCTGGGTGGGCATTGCCTTTGAGATTCTGGACATTCGGTATCGCAGTGGACTTCTTCAAATGTGTTGATGAGCAGCACGCCTTTATCGAAAGGACTTCCGCGTTGTTGTGGCATCGGGCCTGCTCTACATGCTCTGGCAAAAGGCAAGCTACGGTAGCGAGCGTACAGTGTACGACTTCCTTGACTCGAGAAAGCAGCTGCAACCAGCTGCATGGATGCATATGGATGCTGATGAGTTGCTTTTGTCACTTTTGTCCGGAGCGGTGGAGGCCACGAGCCCCTGCATTGAGATCGGTGAGATTCGGAAGACGGAGAAGTGTGAGGTTTAGCTTCGCAGCATGCAGCAGATAGTAGCAGGTGGTAGCGGATCGCAGGAGTCAGACGGTCCAGCCTAGCTGGCATAGGCTCCTTGATTATTTTCCCTTGTCCGAAAAAGCTGCCATGTCGAGTTGAGCTGTGTGGCCGCAAGCATCAGCACCCCCTTCCAGAAAGCACGTGCTCAAGGAAGAGTTTCACACACCACTCAAGATTGCCAATGTGGCCTGGGCCATTATGGCTTACAGCTACGGACAACCCTTCCGACCTGCTTACTGTTTCCATAACGAGATGCAAGGCCGAAGGGGTCAACATGGGAAGGGACGAAGTGAGGCGCGTAAGAGCGTCAGACCAGTGTCAGGCTGGCTTCTCCTCTTCGCCGCGAGTTTACGTTTGGGTGCCGCTCTTCCGGCCTGAGACATAGAACTCACAGAACGCAGCTGTGTTTAAATGCTTCTTCATGTCTTTCGAAGCACCGGCTTTCCGAAGGCGGAGGGAACCTGTTTGTTACACCGGTGTCTCGATGCCGGCAGGAACGAGGCCTTTGGACCGTCTTGGATCTGGATGACGTCTGCGAGCTGCGCCAAGGCACCGCAAATTGAAGAAGGGCTTCGCGATGATACAGCAAAACAAGAGAGCGCCAGAACAACCACTACTGCAAGCAATAATTTGTAGTTCGAAGGGCGAGCTTTGGTGTTGCAGAGTCTGGGTGGCTTAGACACCTGGGCGGCCTAGATAGAAAAGACATTGCTACGGCCAGAACAAGTCTTGTATTCCTGGAGGTCGCAGGGCCAGTTGCGCCTTCAGTGCCATCCAGGTTCGAGGTCAACGCGACCAGGAGCGAGCACTCGTAGCGTTTTCGCCGAGTCGTTAAGTGTACCTCCCATTCCTGTCAGGACGTGGCCCTGCTTTTGGATGATGAGGCCGACATGGACATGGAAACAAGCGCAGCAGCCGCTACAATATTCATGTCAGCTGAGCTTGAGGAAGCACAGCTTGTGCACAGCTGCCTGAAAGTGTCCCGGTTATGTGCTGTTTTGCTCGCTAGTGACTGCTAGTGCTTCGCCGACAGCGACCACTACTCCCTGAGCAGCACCTTGCGCACGACAGCCCGCTCGGAGGACCTTCACATGCACGTCGTTTTCTCGTTGCCTCGAAGGCTCAATGCATTTGAAGCCTTGGAGTGTGAGCTTTCTCGCAGGCCAACCATACCAAACACGATGAGTTCTGACGCTACAAGGGCAGAAAGTCAAGTGCAGCGCTGTACGCAAAGTGACCTGCCTCTGCGAAGGCTGTTCAGTGGTAGAACTTCCGAAACGGAACCCAATTTCCGAACACAGGGAAATCGCTTGCTTCGACGAAAACAACTCCGAAGGCTTGTGTAGAGCATGTTCGTTTGCCACAACTGTGAAGTTTAAAGAATTGTCCAGAACCTGCCTTTACGCTACGCGACCCGCCTCGGCCTGAGCTTCTGGAACAAGGCAACCGAAACTGGAGGAGGGGGTCGGGGGGGGGTTTTTGGGGGGGGGGGGGGGCCGGGGGGGGGGGGTGGGGGGGGAGGCCTCCTCCCCCTCTTCCCCCAATGTAACATAGAGGGTCCACTGCCAGATACCGACAGGGCCAGGTCCAAACCCATCGACCTCAGCGTGCCGCTCGGAAGCTGAGTCCCCACTCTTCGCCAATGTGTCTCGTGAGAGCGGGCGATGTGCATGTCGTGATGTGTCGTGTATGTCCGGCTCAGAACCCAGTTGCTTGCGATGTAGCAGACTCCGACGGCATGGGCACGGTGCATTCGGCTTCCTGCGGGTGGCAAAGGCAATCTCTGAAAATCGCGACTGTGACATTGACCCAAACTTGTTGACATCAGGAAATGCTGTGTTGCGGCCTCCGCTGACGATTGCCTTCCGGAGTCCGTGTCGGTATTGGAGACAAAGCATTCCGAAGTGAAGGACATCACTTTTAGATGATGAAGCTTGCTTAGCTTCCCTGCGCGTTTTGTTGTTTGCATCTGCAGGCTGAACGAAGGCGTGCGTCTCAGTGAAGTGACCAGCGCATGCAGACGCAGAGTAGAAGCAGCCGTCACTCAGGTCGGCCGCTCCTCAGGCCGATGCACTTGCATCCAGAATCATCTAGAATCCATATTTCAAATGTAGTTGAAAGGCGGACAGACAGAGACAGAAAGAGATAGAGAGAGAGAGAGAGAGACAGAGAGTAGTGAGAGAGAGAGAGTGCTGCTTACAAGTCGAACGGGTATTGGCAGATAAGCAAATCGGATCTTTTTGAGTAGGTCCCTGGTGCCGCCCAGCAGTGGCGGCCACCGATCAGCCAGGATGTCTGCACTTGCGTGCCTCAGTCAGATGCGCCACCCCTTCACATATATCCATAATATATGTAATATATGTATATGTGACATAAACAACATATGCTGCTACATAAGCTGTGACACAACATAGTCTAGCATGATGCGCCTTTCTTGCATACTTAGCATCGCTTCACAGCAGGACGACCTGAAGAAACTCCAGATTCAGCAAGAGGAGAACCATCGCTGGCTCATGTGTCTCGGCTCTGTGACATGGATCGGCTCAGGACCATGGTTACATCTTTTTTGTGTTTGAGCGACTGCCAGGCTGCAGCAGCAACGCCACCGAGAGCTCTTGGAAAAACGAGTTGCTGAATCACAGCAGCCCGAAAGCCAAGATTGAAAGCCAAGTGCTGGAAGACCTAAGTCATCTCAGACGGATGTGAGACTTGCCGCTCTTTGAGGCTTGCCATGAAGATCAGGCTTGAGCCTTCAAGAGAGACAAGGAAACAGAGAGTAGAATGAGAGGCAAACACTTGCTTTAAACAGGAGGGAGGATTCGGTTCTTGCTTCTGCTTTGCGCAGGCACTTCCAAGTGCCGCAAGAACATCGAGTTGGCTCTGCAGACCCTCGTGGGGAAGTTGCACAGCGGCATCCAACACTGATGCAGCACATCCATCTTGCAAGGTGCCTTCTTTTTAGGCCGCAAGCTGATTTTCACTCAATGATTTGCGTTCAGAGGTTCCGCGTTCCCGCTGACTTTGGCGCCTGTGTCTGGACCAGGTGCCAGCCGAACCAGGCTCACATTGGCTTTAACATGGGCCGGAATGGCCAGAACGCGGCGCTGCAGATGCAAGGTGGCATGGCACCGGCATGTGGTCGAATGTTTTCTGCAATTTGGCATGCCAGGTCCATCCGTGGCCGTCGCTGGCAAAACCAATCCTGAGCAAGAGCAATTGCCTCAGAATCAGGCCCTGTGACCACCTGTACTGCCACAGCCGACAAGTTTTGAGGTTAACCGTGACCCAGCTCCCAATTGTCATGTTCGATGACGACTGATGCGTTGGTGTGTAGTGGAGTCGTTTCACGCACGGTAGTGGAATGGAGTGTCCGGCACAACTCGACTAAGCTCCTGAGGGGTGTGGGCTCCCAAATCCGGCACGTTGTGTTTCACGTGGCTGCCGAAAAAAGGTATGCAAACCTGATGCCACACCAATGCCTCTGCCCTCGCTGAGCGCATACAGCCTCGCTCGCCGCCTGCTGCCGCCGAGCTCGAGCAACTGCATCGCGCATAGCCAACAGCCGACCGGCCAGTGGCAAAAACATCAGCACTCATACCAAGCATGCCAAGAACCATCTTTAGGAGTGAGCGCCCATGAACGCAGGCTTCCTTGTGCAAGAGAACGCACCTACAGTTGGTGCCATGGCGAGATTTGATGACGTCGCAGCTGCCATCAAATCAAGCAAGTAACGACGATTCACATCTTTCGAACGCGGCCAAGGCCTCCAGCACTCAACGAGATGGCGCGCCATCTTCATCGACATATGCAGGTGCCCGGTCGTCGTCGACCTATACATCCGATACCCGCGGATATCCGACAGAGAAGGCGGCGGGTTCTGCTAGCAAACCATTGACATTGCGCGCGGCCATCAAGGCATGTGACGTGGACAGCGTGCACCTGGCTTTGCAAAAACTCCGGGACTTGAACGCTGAAGCTACCGAAGCCGCTTTGGATGCCACGGATGGCATGGGCCGCACTGTCCTCCACATCTGTGCCGCCAACGCTCGGCGAGCTGGCACTGGTGACGTGGTCAGATTGTTGCTGGAGAGCAAGGCCCGAACAGATGTACGGGATGCGAACGAGAAGAACCCTCTCGACGTGGCGGTGGCCGCTGCTTCAGTGGCAACAGAAGCCACAGAGTTCCCTCCTGCTACCGCAACCGTTTCTCACTTACTGGCTGCTCGAGCATGTGCTTCTCGAGATTGGGCTGCGTTGGGACCCAATGAGACCCCTAAGATGGTCTGAATATGTCTGAAACATCAGAGAGACCGAGGAGAGCAACGGCAGCTTCTGCAAGAAGGCCTGGCAGCTGCATCCCCGGAGGCCTGAAAGAATCAAACTATGGGGGGTCGGGGGGCAGCGCAACAAGCCGGACGTTCTTCGGACTCTTCCGTTGTGATTACGTACCTGCCTCAAGTCAAGCTCCTCAACAACCTGCAGTGCAGGACTCAAAACACAACATGACCATGCCCGTTGGAACAGCCTCTTGCAGACCGTTGCAACAGGCATGCTAATCAAAAGCGCATGAATAGATTCGGACACACTGGGCAATCTGAAGAAGGCTGTCTTGCGATTTGTCCTGCCATCCCTTGCAGGTTGTTTTACCTCGCTGACCCTCACTTGTGATGGCCTCTACCCTACCCACACGGAATGGGCTTCATACCCGAACATAGAAAAACAAGCAAGACTCACCAAACAAACAAGACACGAACAACCCAGAAACACAGACTCAAGGAAACATCGGCCAAACAACAAAAAAGGACCTGCGCAATCGCGGCAGAGCTGTGCAGTATGGGACATGTTCAGGTGGTGTTTGCAAGACAACACACAAGGCGGGCAAAAGGACTTCTCAAATCAGGCCCTCATGCGGTCACAAAAAAAATTAGAAAGGGGCAAATCTCCGCGAAGATGCTGTCCAAGACGGTGGAGATGTATTCTATGTGCGTCCTTATACAGATTTCACGAGAAGCTCTAGAATGCAATGCATCCCTCGGGGCAGACTCTCTGCTTCTCACGCCCTGGAATGCGTGTAGCTGCAACTTGCAGAAGTCCCAGATGATGGCGATGTTTGCGCTGTTTGCACGGGCCTTTCTTCAATCAAGACATGCAGCGCCTGGCGATGCCCTCTTCCGATGTGTCAGACATCACACCTCACACCGACTGCATTCCTCATGGCATGATTCCACTTGGTACCACCACGCCTCACCACGCCCAAAGGTGGAACATGGCTTGTCGCAGATATTGGCATTGCTCGCGCCGCCGCAGGACAGGTCCCGTGCAGTCGCTTGAAATCACAAATTGCAACACATTGTAACATGATTGTGCGCAGGACGCCCCTGGCATGGTTGCTGAAAAGCTGATGCAAGCTGTAGATCACCACGATCCGCAAGCTGTTCAAATCTTCTCCCAGATACGAGAACGAACAGATAGAACCACCCTGCTTGAGCAGTGCATGCAAGCGTTGCAGGTTGCAAGTGGTTCTCGGTTTTTCTCTGATTGCTAAATGAGGCACCCTTGCGTTCCCTGCATCTACCGTTGCCGTACACTTGAGGTTCGACGTCGACGGCAACACGCTGCTGCACAGGTTCATGGCTGGGCCTAGCTCTCACACGGACAAAGATGTGGAGATCCTGCAGCTGTTGCTGGAATCTGCTTCAGACATCAACAACCGGAATCTGCTCGGTGAGACGCCCCTGTTGGCCGGTGCCAGGTCAGGTGCAAAGCTGGAAATGCTGGAAGTTCTTGCTGGAGCTGGGGCCGATGCTTCTTCGCCCGACACGATCTCACATGAGACGGCACTGATGGAGGCGGCCTGCCGTGGCGACGCTGATCTGTGCCGACTTCTGCTCAACCACCGTGCAGACGCTGCAGCGCGGAACATCCATGGATGCACAGCTTGGGATCTCGCAATCGAGAACAGGCACAGCCACCAGACCATGAGTTCAGAATTCTTTTTTGGGCCCCTCTTTTGCCAGAACTCGGACATGCATTCTAAAGTCGCCCTTTGGCAATTTGGCACGGCGGAAGTTTGGCGATTCGGGACACGGCTTCTGCGCTTTTTACCCAGGTTTGGGAGGGTGGGTGGGTGCAAACAGTCCCCATTGCAATTCTACGTGGCAAGCCATTTATGGTCACATAGTCGCGTTTTGCTCGCTGCTCAACAGTATCTCCTGCCTGCGATGCTGCTCAGAGGCTCAGTTTTTGTGTCGCATGTCAAGTGTCTACTCCTTACCCTAGCCTACACGGTGCAGCCGCAACACTTTCTCCTTCCTTAGGAGCGGCTAAGTTGTTTTAAACATCGTGAAGCGGCTGAGGCGATGTTGTCCAGCTGTTGGCAGAGTACGGCAGCGTGCAGCCGCCGAGCTTGAACACCGAGTTAGTGGCTGCGGTTAAGGGGTCCGACCTGGAGACAGTACAGGGGCTCCTATCGAGCCTGGGGAGTGTTGAGCTCGAGCGAGTCTTGGCGCGCGGAGTGGATGATGCCGGACGACAGCTCTTGCATGTTGCTGCAGCCCAGGGTGCCCAGGGAGGAGCTGCAGACATGGTGAGGCTGCTACTTGAGTTCGGGGCTCCGGCAGACGACGTCGACTTCGCCGGCGACACTCCGTTATCCTTGGCGGCTTCTGCCTCGGTGGCCGCGACTCAGGGTGAGAGAGAGTCAGCCGACGACTCTGGCGACAGTTGGGCAGCTTTAGACACCGTTCGCGTCCTGCTTGTGGCTGGAGCAAGCGCCGATGCAGGCGGCAAGCTCTCTGCGCCCACATGCGTCCTCGCAGAAGCCTTCCAAGGTGGTGGTAGCCGTGATCTTTGCCAGTTGCTGCATGCATTTGGGGCAGCTTTGCCATGGTTTGAAGGCAGTACATCTCAAACGGATGCAGATGACAAGGATGTTGGCCATGTTGGTCAGGGCACCTTCGAGGCCCAGTGTGAACAGGAAGGTATACCCTCGGAGACGTTGGGCGTTCTGGGTTCCAAGGCAGTGCTGGCTGCCTGCATCAAGTGGCGCGAGATGACAGTCAAGCAGCTGCGTGCCGAGTGCGCGGACTCTGGGATACCTACCGATGGCTGCGTGGAGAAGAGCGAGATCATTTCGAAGCTTGGCTGTACTCATCGTGCGGTTTCGGCTTAGATCAGCTTAGCAGGGCTCTGCAGGCACGATGTTGCTCAATGGCCGAGGCGACTACGCCAGGTGCATGTTTGGCAGGCATCGCCGCTTGATGTACTTCGTGAGGCCAGCTGCCTTGTGGCACTTTGCCAGAGAGTTTGTGGCACATGCCTCCGCTTGACGGTGCTGCTTGTCAGTGCTCCTTGTGCTGTCAATGGCCGTTTGAGCAGGAAGTCAGCAAGCACGGCCAGGAAGCAGATCGCTTATCGCGTCAAGAACTCGAGGACTGATTGCAGAAAAGCGATGCTCTCTGAAATCTGACGGCAAGTTCCGATTGCTTGGATGACTTGCGTCTGCCATTAACCACTTGGGCTTGGATTGTTTTGGCTCCGAGAACTGTTCCCTTTCGCCACGCCCCTCATAGATCCTTTGTTAGACCTGCGTGCCATGAGCAAGAAGTGCAACACCCAATCGATCTTTTTGAAGGGCGATGTGGTGAGAGAGGACTTCGGAATGGTCGCAGGGCCGCCTCCTCGAGGTCGTCAGGGCAACCAGCTCGATCGGCCATTGTCGGGTCACTCGTCATGACTTTGTTTGAACCAAATGCTGCATTTCGGGATTTGTCGGGTTGCGGAGCTGACCCAGTGCGGTGTAGTACCGGACAATGATTCCCAATGCAACGCAGGGGCGAGTCTAGGAAGGATGATTGTGCTAAGTCTTCTAAGCGCATTGCTGACTGAAGACTGGACCATGATGACAGAAATGGAACCGATCCGATATGGGCTCCGTGTTTCAGATGAGTTCAGTGCTTGCTTTCTGCTGAGTGTGCTCGTGGCTCTGAGGTCGCCAGGAAGCGGAAGCTGGCGGCATGCGCGCATGGAGCGGCTGGAGTGGGTCCCGGAGGGACGAGATGGAGGAGAGCTGGGCGCCCAAAGGCTCGAGCAAGGGCTGGGGAAAAAGCTGGCGCAGCGACCCCTGGGAGTCCCCAAGCTATGGTGGCTACGGCTATGGCGACAGCTATGGCTACAGCGATTACGGGTATGATGATGGCTATGGCTACGGCAAAGGCAAGGGAAAAGGAAAGGGCAAGGGGAAGGGCAAGAGCAAGGGTCCATCCTTCTACTCCATGCACGATGAGCGTGGTGGCGAACCAATGCGCGAGAGATCACCACGCCGTGCCGGTGGATTTGGCGGGCGTTGGAAGCATGATATGTATGACGAGAAGGACCTGCCCGCAGGTGAGTTCCGAAATTTTGGTGGACGAACCCTTGGTGGTGGGAGGAAAGGCAAGGGGAAAGGGTCGGGCAAGGGCAAGACCAATGGCAAGGCCAACCCCAAGCAGCTTGACCAGCAACTGAGCCGCTACTTTGGAAAGGAGGACGATGGCTTGGACAAGTCGGCTTTGGACACAGAGCTGGACTCCTACATGGGCAAAGAGAAGGCATCCGACGAGAAGGCTTAAAGCATCGACCACCTGAGTGCAAAGTTGCCCGAAACGGCATGTCTTGATAGGCTTGACTAGCAATGCAAATGCGCTGACGAGTATCCATGCATGATATGCAGCTCAGAAATCTGACTATGAAGTGTACAAATTTCCAAGACGCAGGCTGGCAAAAAAACACGCGACTCCCACATGACACTCGCCAGTTGCACATGTTGCTTTGCCAATGAGAAACCGCTGTGCGTGGCTGTGGGGCAGCGCAATCGGGGCAAGGAGGCGCTGCTTGTCGCCACGTTCAACGCCCGCACCCGCCGAGATCGAGTTTGGGACACGCTTGTGCGCCCAGCCCGGAGCTCGAGGCATGTCTGCACTTTGCCCGATGTGATCGCAGGAGATGTGCAAAGCCAGACATGTGCCCATTGACAAGTTCAATGACCTGGACAAGGCAGTTTCAACTGTGGGCACATTCTGATTTGTGTTCTCTGGCCACCAATTTCACAAGCTCCGCTCGCACGTCGGTTGAAGTTTTCGGCACCGAACCTCTGAAGTTAGACTTCGTACATACAGCACCTGCCACGGGGCGGGTGGTTGGCCTAGTAACGAGTTGGTAGTTCTTGCTCAGTTCAAAGCCATGGCGTTGCCTCAGTTTCCTCTGCCTTGCCTTCTCCACTTTGTTCCACTATTTCTGGCGGGCATCGCTTTTGCCAGCGGCGACAGCCATTTGTGCTTAGACGCTCTGGGAGGGGGTGTCTCGTTTCTGCAAGCCTCCAAGAAGCTGTGGGCAGCACCTACCTCAACTTCCTCGTTGAGCACCGATAGCCCCGCGAACATCACGAATGCTTCGAGCGAGTCAAGCGTGGCAGCACCTACCTCAACTTCCTCGTTGAGCACCGATAGCCCCGCGAATGTCACGAATGCTTCGAGCCAGTCAAGCGAGGCAGCACCTACCGCAACTTCCTCGTTGAGCACCGAAAGCCTCGGGAACGTCACGAATGCTTCGAGCGAGTCAAACGAGGGCAACGTCAGCAACGTCAGCACCGACATGAAAGTGCCAGTCGACATCACTGAAGGAGTCAATTTCTCCGAAATTGAGGACTTCGGCGGCGAGGTGCAGAGTGAGACGCCCAGCGCGCCATACAGCGAGACCAACAGCACTCAGGAGGCAGAACCGATACCACTCATCCAGCCCGTCAAAGATGCAGTGCCATTGCCAGACCTGGATGCTGAGAATTTGACCGGAGACTTGCGCGACTGCATCATGGGGTCTTGGAGTGAGTGGAGTGAGTGTCGTAAGGCGGCGAAGAAAGGAGGGTCCGGACTGAAAGGGCCCCATCAAATCCGGCAGCGCGAGATCATCCAACCCTGGCTTCCAAATGGAGCGCCCTGTGGATCGCAATCCGAAGCCCGGGAGTGCGAGGTGGAACACCACCCTTGAGAGGCATCATTCGCGAGAGACTTGGTGACTTGCAGACTGGCTGAACACCAAAAAGAAGAACCGACACCGAGTGACATGCCCGTGCCACGATTGTGCCATGTGTGCCTGCTGAGTGCCCACTTTTGCTGCTCCTCCTCCTCCTCCTCCTCCTCCTCCTCCTCCTCCTCCTCCTCCTCCTCCTCCTCCTCCTCCTCCTCCTCTCTCGCGGCACAATCTGGTCAGGCGGAGATGGTGCTGCAGCAGGTCCAGCGCCTCGAGCGCGGAAGCGTGGGGGACTTGAAGCGTGAGCCGCCGGGCTGCACAATGCACGAAGCTCGAAGTCACTCGGCTAAGTCTGCTAAGTGTACGAAGTCTTAATTATAGTCAGTGTACGTGCAAGGTTTGCCAGGCGCAGTTTGACGGTGGAAGCTGGAATAGAGACGTGACTGCAGGAAAGGGAGGAGGGGAGGGCAAGCTTGATCTCCTTCATTCTGGTGGTGACCGAAAGCGGTTCGTTGCAAGCGTTGGCCCGTGGATGAAAACCTATCCAGCTAATCCGGTGACTGAGGAGAAGCAGGAGCCAAAGATTCTGAACTAGTACGTGAGCAACTGGATTTGAGTCAACGTGATGCAAGCTCCCGCTTTGCAGGAAATGATTTCCAAGCTTCGCGATGTTCTGGTTTGGGAGGAGTTGCCATTGCCAGGGTTGCAACAGATCTGCCGCAACTCGGCCTTTTGTCGTGTGTTCTCACGAAAGTGAGCCTTTTTTCAAAGGGGGACTTGGGCTTGCAGCGGTGCTCCATCCATGTAGTGCAGATGACTCTTTCTTCCGCGAGTATCTCAGGCGATCGTGGTCTCGGCGGGCCTGTTGCAGCTTCCCGCGATGCTTGGCCATGTCGTGGTCATGGCCGCTTTTTGCGGGCAATGTTCCTTAGAATTTCATGCTTCACCGTGATTCTCCACATCAGCACCCCGAAGGAAGAGCTGATCAAGCGGCTTCTGACTTCTATAGGCAGAGGGTGGGAGCATTGAGGATTCTGTCTGCTTGCCCCTGTGCGAAAGAGTCGCCTGCAAGCTGGGCATGCATCGCATGCAGGTCAGACAAAGGCAGCTGAATCGCGGTTCAAGAACTTCTTCACATACGGCAATCCACAGTCCGCGCAGGATGGAGTGCGCAGCCGTGGCAGCTCTGAGCTCCATCACCAGACACCAGACTCTTGTGCAGGAGCCTTCGAGAACTCCGGGACCGGGTCCACAACCAGGTCCACAACCGTCCCGAGCTTTAAAATGCGAACATGCCGGGGAAGAAAATGGAATACACAAATCGCGGCACTGAGCCCAGCCCAGGAGCCCTGGCAATCGTGGCTTTGGGGACGACTTCGAGCGCGCGTGGGAGGCAAAAGCCGAGGAAAACCGGCGAGCTTTTGCTGCAGGCACGGGCGGGTGCATGTAATATGCGACATACTTCTCGCGTGCTTATGCGAAAACCTGCTCACGCCTGTGCTGCTGTTTCGAAACTCTCCGTCTTTTTCCTCAACCTTTGCAACATTGTCCCGAAGACCTCAGGCAACCGGAACCATTCCGGAATGCCTTCGGGGCAACGGCGCTATGCTGGGTCTGGCCCAGGCTTTCCCGGCTCCGGAAAGCAGAGGCCAAAGTGTTGAGGAAATGCGAGCAGAGTCTGTGACCGCAATCTCTCCAACATGACCTTGGACACATGAGGCCGGCGGCCCCTCAGCAGCCTCCGATCGAGCGCTACTTCCGTACCTTGGGACTCCCGCCGACCGCGACCCACAACGAGGTCCGCAAGGCGCAGCTGGCGCGGCAGTCTTTGTGAAGTGCCTCTTCGGCCTGAAGACAACAGCGCAGTGGAGGTGTACCGGCAGCTTGCTCTCCAGTACCACCCTGATAAGAATCCCGGCCAGCTGCTGGTCCGCAGTGGGACTGCGTGCGCCTTTGTCGCCTGGTGTCACGTGCAAAGTGGCGCTTTTCACTTGTGGCAGGAAGAAGGCAGCAGCTGAGATTAAGTTCCGAGAAGTGGCCGAAGCTTACGACAAGGTGTGCGAGTTCTTGCGGCAGAAGAAGTAGGATACGAGGCAACGCCAAGTGGCCTCATGCCGAATGCAACGCCTTGTTTCGACCACTGCCGACTGCTCACAGCCGAAAGGGTTTTCGAGCCATAGGATGAAAGGTGCGTGACATTGCGTGACTTCATGGTGCGGCACTTCAATTGATGATCTTGATGCATGCGGCAGCTTGCGCCGACATCAAGAGCCATTTGCGTGGAGTTGTGTGTGTAGCTGCTAACTTTAGCTACTTTCAGGACTACTTTGTATGAAAGAAATGTGCTAAAAGTTGGCTTTTTGAAGCTCACCAGACATAGCTTGCTGCCAGAGCTTTGTGCAGCCTATAGATAACAAACTGGAGCTCTTTGGCCTCGAGCCTCCTCGGAGAGCTCTGGCATGACATGACGGGAAGGCAAAAGCGACCTCTCCACGATAGTCGTAGTACGCTCCCGCCCGTGGTCGAGGGGGCTGATTAGGCTGATTTGGGACCGCTTCATACCGCTTCCGCATGGCGAAGCGACGTGTTGGTGTTGTCCACCGGAGTCCGCCGTGCTTTGCAGCTTACAGCTGCCCAATCATGTACTTTACTTCCGATGGTCTGGCGTGAGGCGGCAGAGACCTGTGGCACGTGTCGCCTGAGATATCTCTGGTCGTCCAGAGCATGTCTATCCGAGTCACGCATGTAATATACGTAGTGTATTCTAGCCTATGTTCAAAATCGCATGCTGCCAGCCGCTGCGGCAAGTGCTGTTCACTGCATTGCCTACGAGCCATTTGCCAGAGATTCGCTACAGGCTTCTAGCTTCTAGCGCACCTGCCTCTGAGCAGACAAACAACAGCAGCTGGACATGCGAGGATTGCTTTATAGAACTGCGAGCATCATTGCATTAGCTTCGGCGTTGTAGGATGTTGAGACCTGAACACACCCCCCTGCCTAGGAGGCCTTAGGCTTAGCAGAAGTTTGAGCCCGATATGTTGTCGAAGAGATGGCTGGTCGTGGTCGTGCTTGGTGCGGCAACTGCCCGCGCGGCCCCGCAGATGCACGGAGAGTTGGGGTGACACAGGGTCAGTAACACACAGCGCAAACATCGCACAAAACGCACAACACATCGGGAAGCACCTGAACCATTGGTAGCGCACATGTGCTTTGTATGTAAGCATCCCATAACACAAAGCAAGTTTCATTGGGTATTGTTGGCATCTGGGATTGCCTTCGACACTGTGCCAAACTTTACGTGCGGGCACTGAAGCTCATCAGGATTCCCCCTCCAGCGATCGCATCTGAATGCAACAGCCGAAGACGCCCCCGAAACCGAGGGTCCATGCCCCAGAAACGTCCAAGCGCCGGACGCTGCGCCCTGTTAAGGCTTGGACCCGTGGCTCCATCGAGGCCCGCGCTGACCCCCGGCTTCGTTCACGGAGAAAAAGCAGTAAGACGTACAGCGGCAGAATGCCCAATGGACGCATGACATTCTGTGTGTCCTATTCTCATGTTTAGTGTTGTTTTGTGTTCTTGATTAGTTTTGATTTTCCTGGTTTTGGGCGAGGCAGGATCTTGCTTAAGTGCGATCCACATTGTCATTTTTGGGTCGTCGGTTTTTCTGGCAATGGCAGGTTCCCGCTGGAGGGGCTGTCTTCCTCGCGAAGTTCTGTGTCTTGACGTGCATGCGACATGTCGTGTCTCTGCGTCGAAGTCCAGTGAACACAGGAGAGGCTGCCTGCCGAGGTTTTGATTGGAGACCTGATGCAAGCTCCACAAACGCAGTCGGAAAGATTGAGGCGTGCTCGTTTGTGAGGAACACATACCTTGACTTCCGCATTGTAGGGCTGTGCCAGGCAACTTTGCACTCTTCGAAGCCAGCAGAAGGCTTGATGAAGTTTGTGCTGCGTCCTGGCTTGACCAGTGGCTTGAACATAGTGGTTCGTGATAAGTCCAACTACTCACGAGGGCCAAAGCACTCAGTTCCGGCTGAAAAGCTCAACATGTCAGGCCAGGGCCGATGGACTAAACTGACTAAACTCTGGTGAATGTTCACTTTAATACCATCCTAATAAAAATCCCAATGCCCACTGGTCTTTCAGAAGGTCTTTGGTTCAACCTTGAAATGGGGGGGGGGGTACACCTGAAGGCCAACATCCTGTCAGGTTCGACGACGAAGCCAAGTCCTATCCTGACGCTTCTGATGCTGCCTTGCGGGCCTTCGGCTGCGAGTCCGAAAGGCCGATTCTTGACGCAGCCCCAACTGCACGTAGTTCGGAAGAAAAAGGTGCAGGTCTCCTGATTGAGAGAAGTTTCCCGAATTGTAGGCTGAAGCGGGCTGCACGCTGGACACAGGCCCGCGCCAAGCGAGGAATCCGACAAGTTGGGAACAGTGTCGGTGTCTGTGCCTGGTGTGTGTGTGTGTGTGTGTGTGTGTGTGTGTGTGTGTGTGTGTGTGTCTGAGTCTGTGTCTGTGTAGGCAGGGTCGACTCTCTTGGCTCTCTAATTTGCATCTTTCGGCGCTTGACAGTTCCATAGTCCGCGGAGGTTATCAATGCATCGGAATTGGTATCGGGAAAGACACCATTCGCAGACACTCCCTTGCAACACAGGATATTTTTACTTGCGCCGGTCACAAAATGGAGGCCGCTTTCAAGGGCGAAGTTGCTGAAACAGGGCGAGCTCAATTTATAAGGCATCTTGCAGCTTTGCACTCGTTGCACAAAGAGGGCGCGACATGTGCCGCCATGACGGCAGCCTTGGGCCTGTTCTCTCTGCACTCCCTTAAAAACACATCGTTGAAGAGGTCCTCCTGAAGGCAGTGCTCACAGTCCAGCTAAGGACATCTACGAAAAAATCCGCCCGCGATGGTGGTATGCTGCAATAGTTGATTGCTCCGGGCATCCCAGACGCTTGTTCGGCAAGCAGCACCTCTCTCCCAAGGGAAGATGCCATTGATTACCGAGTACCAAGGAACGATCGACTACAATGTACCGGCCACAGCCCATCATGGACCGTGCAGAGAGACTGTCCACTGCGGTCATCTTCCTACGTGTCATACGTCATAGGTCCATAGGTGTCACGGAAAGGTGCACATGACGAACGTGAAGCTCGGCTTCCTTGCAGAGTTCTCGTTCGATCGAGTGGGGCTTGTTGGTGTTTACATCTTCATGGGGGCGCACCGTGGGCTGCAAAGTGGTTTCGCAGAGCAGCATTGATGCCCGCCAAGGCCCAACGGTTAGTATGTTTCCCTAGAATCGTAGAAGGTGTCGAATGCACTGAGGTATTCGTTTCTGGCCGCCTGCCAGCTGATGGCCTTGCTGAAGCGGACAGCGCGGCATACATATTTGTTCAAAAACATTCTTGAGTCACCAAGTGCAAGATCCTGCTTCTCATCCAGGAGCACCAGCGCAAAGACACAGCATCCGTGCCCTTCTTGGTATAGACCTGGTCGGCGCATCTGAAGCCTGAGACCCTAGATCGTCTTCAGCCATGTAGCCGAGGATCCGGTTGATGCTTGGGATATGCGTTGGGGCTGCTGCCGACTGCGCCTTAAACGGGTGTGCTTTGAGGCCATTGTAGGCGCCGCAGCATGTTCGCATCATGTGCTCGTCAGAGGTTGGCACGCTCTGCGTCCTGCTGAACACCCTATGGTACGCGTATCACGGGGAGGACCAGGACAACCTGTATATGGCACCAGCCCTTGCAGCATCACCAGCTTTTTTTTTCAAGCGTGTGTAGCCACCCACACCGAGGCAGCAAAACTACTCAAAGCCGGCTCCAAGTACACCCTTCTCGCAATCCTCCTCCTGCTCGCTCGCGGCCGACACTTGCCTGCGCAAGGTTGCAGCTGCTTGTTGCGAAATACGTTTTGGACGTAGGTTGGCAAATGTGGTACGGTAAACGTGCAAGTGAGGCTGCATCTCTGTGCCGTTGCACGTGCGAGATCTGTTGCAAGAAGCGCGCCGCTCCCCTGGCCCCTTGTGGCTCCTGCTTCCTTTGCTTCTCCTTTGCTTCTCCTTTGCTTCTCCTTTGCTCCCTGTTGTGTTCTCTGCTTCCACTGGTCTCGCCGAGCCATGTACAGAAGCCGAAGTCGCCCCTGCGGCTCAGGCATCTTGGTGCCGCTGTACATCGCAAGCGTGACGCTGGAGGCAGCGTAATGACGTAATGCTGCCCGAGTCGCAGTGCTCGCCCACTCATGTGTTTCCAGGAGCCGTTGCTGTGTTATGAGGTACACAAGCATGCCATGCGACTGAAGTGAGGGAACTGGTTCCAGGGCAGACATGCGGAAAGGCGAAAACCTTTAGACGGTAGAGGCTTCTGCGCAGGACGGAGTGAAAAGGAATGCAGGAACCAACAAAGGCCTGGAAGGAGAGCGGTCGCGGCGCTCGCCTTCGAACAATATGCCATCCTGCTCTGCCAAACAATGCCAGTCAACGCTCTTCTTCGGCCACTGCGGCCTTCTGATGCCTTCTGGCACCCGCTTTCAGACTGCTTGCGCTTGCATCTTGCTTGACTGCAAACTGCAACATCTGTAACTGCGGCGCTCACCATGCCGCCTGGTGTTGAAACTCCGGGAGGGCGCCCAACAACTTGGGAGGCAGGGGGGGGGTCAGGAGTCAGCACCCTCACAGCAACTAAAGGGCTCTCTGGGTTCACAGAGAGCGGAAATCGGAGAGCATGGACCAAGTGCGGCATGGGCGCGTGGTAGCTTGACACTCAGGAGGTGCTCTTTGAGTTCAAGTCTTTAGTTCAGCACAGTCTGTGAGGTTTGGGGCGAGTTTGCGCAATCCCGGACGTACACGACAGTTCCGCACTCAGGGCGCAGTGGGACAGTGGCCCAGCACATGAAACTCCATCCCAGGACTCGGTCTACCGGACATACATCGGTGACGTCATCATTTGCATTGTGACCTGTCGTAACCTGTACTTGATGTGATACGAAAGATGGTGAGGAACCCACAGCAAAGGACATACTTATTCTCGCGCTGTACCTTCGAAACTTATGCCGCTCTTGGAGTGCCGAGCTTCTTTGCCGCAGTTCTTGTGGCAGCTGATAAGCTCGGAAACTTTGAACATGAGTGGGCTGAGGACAGACACGCCCAAGCGCATCTTCTACAGAACATGGGGCTTGACCTATTCGGGTGCCTTCCTACTCTTGCCCGCATCTTGCCAGCACATCATCGCGCTGAAGCAGGGTGCATGCTGAGCTGCCATGTGCTGCTTAGATCTCCGTGGTCATATCGCAGTGCGTAGCTCCTTGGGTACGATCTGAAGTGATCTTCTTCGTGTCATCATCTCAGTCGTCAGCGCAGGAAGGTTGTGCAGAAGTCCCAGCGACATGACTGCGAAAGGTCCAACACGACTCACTGTTTCTTCCTGGGCTTGCTGATTATTGGGCTCTGGCCCGACTACGCCCAACCCGCCTTCTGCATCGACCACCCTTCAGCAGGGATGCCCGGGCAGAGTGCTTGTTTAATGCATTGCCACAAAAAGTACTTCACTTGCGCTTCACTGCAAATGAAGTGCAAGTTTCAAGGCCCTGGCCACCACTTTCGGTGTGAAGACGGCCACTTTGCAGCCCGCAGAGTTCAGGGATCAGAGCCACCGTGAGCCACCGAGCCCCATTTCTCGGGTTTGTCGGAGTTTGAGGAGCTGCTGACGGCGGGCGAACAACGAGAAGAGCTTGACGGGCCAAAGGAGCTCTCGTGGCGAGGCTGGCAAGGCCCCCTTTTTGAACTTTTTCGTTTGGCGGAGCTGCGTGTCTCAAATGTGTCTCCATGTGCTTCTTTGCTGAAGGTGACATGGAGCTTAAAGCCTGAGGATCTTCACCCGTAAGTTCCGTGCAGTGTTCCCATTACGTTTCATCGAGGGTGATTTAGATCAGGTGTGCGTCAACCTTGCGAAGCCTCAAAATGGGGTTGCGCAAGCTGTGTGGGGGGGGGGGGGGGGAGGGGTATTTCGTACCTGTCTTGCTGTGTAGTCTTAGGCCTGGACAAAGAAGAAAAGGAAAGTGCTTGCTTGCTATCTTGCTTGCCGTGAAAGCAACGGCTTCAGCGGAGAGACAGGATACGGACATTGCCTGCAGCGAGGGGCTTCGCCTTGAGTGATCATGACTGCAGTTGGCTCATGCAGTTCAGTAGAGAGCGGTAGCGGTACAGGGATGTTGAAGCTGCCCCTTGCAGACGACTACAAGGCCAGGACTCGGACGCTGCTGTAGCTAAGCAACACAGGCTTCCTAGGTCTTAGACTCCTGGAGCCGTAACAGTAGGTCAGGTGCTCCCTGCTCGACAGCTACTCGTAGTTCGTTGTTGCGGACAGACGGACGTGCCAGAGTCCAAACATTTGAAACCAGAGCGCGTGGGGTGCCGGGGCGGGGCTTTGGATGAGTACTATATAGTACTCAAAGATTCATGCAGCTGCACGCTGCAAGGACTGTGTGTGCTCTTATGCAGCATTTCATTGTCCGGATTCATCCTGCTGCCAGTTCGGCTCATACTCCGGATTTTGCTGCCGGTTGTCGTTTTCAAAACATGGGCTGCGGGCCGAGCCAAGCACGTGTGCTTTCCCAGGCACCAATCTCGTCGAACCCTGATGAGTTCTTTCCCTACCAAGGGTCTGGGCCGTGGCATACCTCCAGGGCCGATAGTGTGATGCAACCGAGGCTCGCCAAGAGTGGCCCAGCGAGCTCTGAAGATTGCCCACCCGTGACACTTCAAGAGCTCTTGAAGAAAGCAGCAGAGGAGAAGGGTGACAAACTCGCCCTGAAAGTTGAGCGGCCTTGCCCCAGCTTGGGCAGTGATGGTGGAGCTCCACCGGCGTTCCCCGACGAAGAGTGGAAGGCCTGGACATATCGGGAGTATTATGATGAGTCCAGGCAGGCGGCCAGGGGCTTCATGAAGTTGGGCTTTGAGGCTTTCGACACCTTGGCAATCTGGGGCTTCAACACACCAGAGTGGTTGCTCAGTGCTTTGGCCGCCGGCTTTGCCGGAGGCAAAGTTGGCGGGCTGTATCCCACAGGCTGGGGGGTTGTGGGAGGTTGTGGGCTTCATGCTTCGCTCTGGTCTAGAGTCTAGAGAATTTGCGTTGTAAAGTGTAAAGCTGGCCTTTCCTGGCTTTCCCACCTAGCCAACTGGACACGAGAGGCCCGATAGACTTCGACCTAGTCTTCAGTCATCTTCAGTCAGTAGACAGGTATCTGAAGCACCTGACTTTCAATTGATCTGACTTGACACAGATACGCCCGAGACGGCTGCCTTCAAGATTGTCCACAGCGGCGCGAGCGTCGTTGTCATTGAGGACAAGGCCAAGTTGGAGAGGCTCATCCCAGCGTTAGCACAGCGTGGTGAGGCAACGACTCGCATCAAAGCCTTCGTTGCCTACGGGTTCGAGCCCGAAGCGCAGCAAAGTGTCGAGGTAAAGGGAAGTGCAAAGCCGGTTTTGAGCTGGTCGCAGCTCATGACCATGGGCAAGGAGGCCAAGGACTCAGTCACGGAGTCCTCCGCGGATCCCTTGGAACTCCGCCTCAAGGCCGTTGAGCCTGGCCATTGCGCCGTCCTGGTGTACACATCGGGAACAACTGGGGAGCCCAAGGCCGTGATGCTGTCACATGATTGCATGGTCTTTGAGACGCGGACTGTGCTCAACCTCGCGCGTGCACACATGGGCTTGTGTGCACAAGCCGAGCAGGAGAGAGTCTTGTCTTACCTGCCACTTTCTCATGTTGCTGGCGCGATGGTTGATATTTGCTTCCCTTTCGTGGCCACCGCGACAACACCTGCTTGGGTGACAATTTACTGCGCCAGGCCTTATGACCTGAAAGTGGGGTCGCTTGGTGACAGGCTCCGTATTGCAAGGCCCACCATCTTCCTTGGCGTGCCCTTGGTGCAGCTTGGCTTCAGAGTGCCAACAGGGGCAAAAAGTGGAGGGTGACGGGATGTGGCTTAAATAGGATACTGTATACCGCATACCGCATCACGGAGTAGCCGAGGTGGGAGAAGGTGGCCGACAAGCTCCGAGCAATCGGTGCCGCCAATTCGGGCCTCAAGAAGAAACTGGGGAACTGGGCCAAGAGCAAAGGCTTAAAGAACTCCAAGGCTCGCCTAATGGGCGGTGATGGAGCGGCGCCCTTCGCGTATGGCCTTGCCAACAAGGCGAGGAAGCTGTGTATTGAGGATGAAATGTACGAAGCAAGAAACTAAGGATCAAAGGATCATAAATGACGAACCTCACACGCAAACACTGCTGAGACTCATGGCTGCAGGTCATCTTGTCGAAAGTCAAGGCGAAGTTGGGCCTCGATTGCGTAAAGTTCGGTGCCACGGGCGCCGCGCCCATCCGAGTCGACACGCTTCAGTACTTCGGGTCCCTGGGAATCACGATCAACGAGGTCTACGGCATGTCGGAGTCCTGCGCGGCTTGTACGGTCTCGACAGATCAGGCCCACCTCTGGGGTTCTTGTGGCTTCCAGCTCCCTGGGGTGGAGGTCAAGGCTTTCAAAGTTGACCCCGCCGACATCAGCAAGAAGGAGGAGTGTCCCCGAGCACCGAGCATGGATGATCTCGGAGAAGAGTACCAGGGCGAGTTGTGTTTCCGCGGCCGCAGCATTATGATGGGCTACTTGGGTCAGCCAGACCTTGGCGCAGACCACGTGCGCGAGATCGAACGGAAAACCGCCGAGACCATTGACACGGAAGGCTGGCTGCACTCCGGCGACAAGGGGATGATCACCAAGCATGGAATGGTCAAAATAACGGGCCGCTACAAGGAGCTTATCATCGGCGCCGGAGGCAGGATGATGAAACGTACACATGCAGAGGCACAGAGAGAGAGAGAGAGAGAGAGAGAGAGAGAGAGAGTGGGCGCGCCGGAGAGCACGGGGAGCGAGCCCTCAGAGAAGAAGAAGCAGCAGCAGCAGAAATAGAAGAAGAAGAAGAAGAAGAAGAAGAAGAAGAAGAAGAAGAAGAAGAAGAAGAAGAAGAAGAAGAAGAAGAAGAGCAGAGAGTGTCACGCACGGAAGGGCGCGACGAGACTCCAACAGAGTGACAGAGTCTAGAGACATGCGGAACTAGCAATCCCGTCCGGCAGAGCAGCTTGCGTGTTCCAGAAGAAGAGGAAGAGAGGTGTCGTTGCAATGGGGGTATTCGTATGCTAGACGACGGGCTCAGGTGCATGGTCGCGCGGGAGAGTATCCTGAAAGAAACGTAGAGTCATAGAGAGGTAAATATTCGGATGAGAAGGGGCGCCTTTGCCAGCTGCCAGGCGAAAATATAGCCCCTGTTCCGATTGAAGACCACATCAAGGCTTGCTGCGATGGCGCCCCAGCTCTACATAGCGCGCGTATGCTGAAGCCAGCGGTTTCCAAGAGGCAAAACTGGGTAGCAAGCAATGCCTGCGTAGGGGGAGAAAGGGGTGCCCATCTGAAGCCACTTGAGAAGCCTCCGAGGCGTCAACGAGGTGATGATGATCGGCGACAAGCGCAAGTACAACGTTGCGCTGATCACCTTGAAGGCTGTAGGTGCCAACGGTGAGACGCCAGGTACTGATCAGCTGGACGCAGGTGCCCGGAGGATAAATCCAAATGTCTCGAAGATCAGCGAAGCCCTTCGGGACGACGTGTGGATCCAGGAAGTTACAGCAGCCGTCAAGAGTGCCAACGAGAATGGGAAAGTTTGTCCCAACAATGCCTTTAAGATCCAGAAGTTCATGATCCTCCCGACGAACTTTTCGGAAGAGCAGGGCTTCCTTACGCCCACGAAGAAGCTGAAACGACCCATCGTAGAGAGCCGTGGGCTGATTTGGTTCTTCGGGTCCAGGCGGGTCCAGGGGAGACTGCAGGCGATGAAGGGGTTTAGAAATTCAAGGTGCTTTTAACATGGCGGACCTTCGTACAGAAGCAGAGAGCGGTGCAAAGTGTTTGTGTCGAGAGTGACTCACTCACGGATCTTGTCTGTTCTCGGCGAGTGCCGTTGTGCAGAAGATAAGTGATGGCTGATTCCCATGAACCCAGAGGAGGCGAAAGGCTTAAGCGGCTTAAGATCTGTCGCTTCCAGAGCAAACAGCTTTCTTCCATTGTCCTGATTATCTGGTGTTGCATAACTTCGCATCTTTTTACTCCTCATCCTGTTTGGTTGGGCATTGGGGACCTCTGTGCCACAAGATGCGCAGCAATCTTGAGGCCCATGAAGAAGGGGATTCGTTAGCGTCATGAGTGATCCACTCGTCTTCCAGCCAAGGAATGCGTTCAAGAAGCAGATCGACATGATGTACAGCTCAAGTGAGACATACGTGCGATATGAGGACTGAGGGCCGCGTGCGGCTACCCTACTTTTGCCATGCTTGAAGCCAAACTAGCTTCGGGCGTGATGATTGTGCGAGGCGATGTGCGCCAAAGGCGTGAATTGCATGCCCTTGCCTTGGCCGTACTGGGCCGGAGCTGCATACGGCACCCCATACCCCGCCATACCCTACACGAACGCCTCCCACTCCCACAAAAGGGAGAAGCTTCGAAAAAACAAGTTTGCTGCATCCGGGGTGGAGTGGATGATGCGGGTGTAACATGTATCTTCGCAGAGATTGCCTGTGATGAGGCGGTTCTCCCGTTTGCCTGAGGACAGGCCAAGCCCAGCAAAGGAAATGCAGCTGTTAAAGACAACCAGCTGCCACAACATCTCGTTTTTTCTGCACAAGCTGGAGTAAACTTCACAGAGAGAGGCTTTACGGCGCGGAGCTGCTTCATGTGGTATCTCATGTATCTCGTGGAAGGTTCTCCGCGCAACTCGCGTTTGAGATGACGAGGCCCCTCTGTTTGACTTTTGCCGCTTTGCTTTGTCGTCAAAAGCAAAAGCCCAGCGGTAGAGCTGTGCTGACCACCACGGAAAATACCTCAGAAGGGTCTCTCGTCAGGGCCAGGCTGGGCGATCCGGATGCCCACGTTGTCCAGGTAGAATCCCAGCACTTGCGACGGGCGGTGTCACATTCGGCTTTTCTCCATTTGGTGAAGCATTGATGTAGGAGTCTGTCTTCGAGCAAAACCTCGCTTCTGCAGGCCAAATCGCGGCTCTAGCGCCGCAAGTTGGCGAGGGTTCCAGCAATTTGACTCAATGCAAAGTGTCTCATTGGAGGGCGGCCTGCCCTAAGCCATCCATTGCCTGGGTTCGTGGCATCATGTATTTGTATCTATCTCCACCCCGCACCCGGCAATGTTCGCACCCCTGCCTGATATTTGTAGGGATAAGTCGCAGCACTCTGGAGCCCATCTGTTCACAACATGGGGGCTGCACAGTGCAAGATGTGCTGTGAGGCCGGGACAAAGCTGCATCCCATTTATTGTTATTTTTTTCTTTGGGGGGGGGGGGGGGGAGGGGATTGCATGTCTTTGCGCGTAGCAGGATGAGACTGACTCGGGCCAAATGGTGACAGTGGAGACGATGACCACAGTTGCGGATGCCATAAGGATCCAACAGGAAGAGAAATCAAATCCGCTGAAGCAAGGCCTGCACTACAGTACATGACTGCTTCAGCATGCCATTAAGATCTTTCATAGTGCCAGTGTGTGCAAGACAGCAGCGATCGGTCGTGAATGAGTCTCTCTAATGAGGCCTTTTCGGTGGCACGTTGCAAGGCAGGTGGCGAAGGATGCAGGACAAATGCCTGCTAGGAATCTTGTCTGCAGCTGTCGCTGACAGGGTTGCCGTCATGTTGGTTGTCGTCAGTGTGTTGCATGTCAGCTGCCCAGGCCGAATCCAAGACAATAAGATGATTTGGCAGCCTTTGTATCAACACCCGCCGACGTTGTTGAAGGCTTTGGGGGAAGACAGGCCCCCGTCACACAAGTCCTTGGTCCTTCGGAGACCAGTGAGGTCTAGAGTCTAGCAGTCAAGTGCAAGGATCCACTGCATCATGGCAGGATCTGCATGGATCTTGAGGGCGTCCGGCATGAAGGTATGGTGGTGTACTCGGCGTCCAGCAGCAAGTTGCTCATCAACTGGAGTGATGGCTCCTCGGCCCAGCAGAAACTGACGGGGTGACAAATGGGTTACTAGTAGCACAGAGAGGAGACCGCAGCCTTGAATGCCTTGAATGCCTTTGAATGCCGCGCAAGGTGAAGTGTGGACGAAGGAACTCTAGCTCAGCCGTGCTCAAATATACCAGGAAATCTGTTTCACCCTCCTGAACCTGCACCAATGGCCATCCGCACCACAAACTGCGTTTTGAACCTAGATGTTTTGCGAACGCGTTGGTAGAACAGCAGCTGCAATGCAGCAGTGACTGCGCCTGCGCCAGCCCTGAGAAAAGGATCTGCAGTTTGAAGCTAGGGATCCATGGCGCTTCTAACATATCTGCTGGCAGCTGTGTGCACGTACGTGAGATCTTTCCATGCTGCGCTTGGAAGTCGTGCCAACTGCTGCATGGAGGTCTGCCAGTCTGCCCATCATGGCTGCGAACGTTTGATGCGAGCATGTCAGGCCTTGTGGCGGATTGCGGTCAGCGCCTCAGGCATGTGTCATCATCGTGGAGCTGCGCTGAATGATCTGAATGGTTTTTCAGCATCCGAACTCGATCCTTGCCCGATCCCATTAACAGCGTCGATGTCAAACGATCCGGAGAAGGTATCGTGCTGTGGACCACTGCCTGTCCATGCACTGGCTCCTCGCAGCGACTGCTGCCTGCCATATCAAGCAACCCAAGCAACCTCACCTTCAGGGAGAAAAGTGTACCGGGGGAGGTTTAGACACCACGAATGCGGCCAGACAGCATTTCTGCCCCAAGAAGAAGACAAAGAAGCCAACCACAAATCAAGCGAGGCAAACTTCCATGGTACATGATAAACAAGCACAAAAAAAACAACCACGCACGCTCGTTTTTGCCAACCTGTCCACACGTGCAGTCTGACTGCACTTTTTCGTGGGCCATGTGTGCCTGAAGCATTGTCTTGTACATGGTGGGCCAATGCCGGGCCATAGGACCAACATAGCGCTGCCATAGCATACTGATGGAAACAGTGCGGCGTGCAAGTGTGCTGAGAGTGTCAGATGTGCGCCTGTAGGAAAAGTAGGAATACGAATCTTCGCTTATTGAGCTTTGACTGAGCACAATCGACACAACTGCTACGCTGGTTCTTGCCTCTTGCCTCTACCCTGCCTGGACGGCTGTGCATGAGCGGTGCAGCTGAGGTCTCCTGGTCTCCTGGGGGGGCAAGACAAGGGTCCGAAGTCCAAAGGCGAGCGAAGAGAAATGCTTTGCCCGAAGAGCTTTCGCTTTCTGCTGCTGCCTTCTTCCAGATGTCTTTGGAGTCGCTTTAACAGGTCCCTCGAGAAAGGTGTTCATGCTCGACAGGTTTTGCCGCTGCTTTCACGCAGGCATGGGATGTGTTGTTTGGGCTAGGATACCAGGGGGAGCTGTTTGGCAGTTTCCTTTCGTGAAGGGAAGTGGCGCTTGGTGGCTTTGGCGTTGCACTGTTTCTGGCAAGTGTGTTTTCTGTTTCGTGCTCGCAGGATTAGGGTTTTGAGTCTAGAGTTTACTAGTTTACTAGGGCTGGAAATGTCCGAAACTCGCTTGTCAAAAGTTCTCGGCTTGGAGCCGACTCACTTTCCCGAAGCCCAAAGCCCAAACGTGCAGTGGTGCTGCTGCTTCAGGGCTCTCAAGAAGCCTGACATCGTCAACAGTCCAGGATGCTTAAGATTGTGAGCGTCACAGCCGTCTATGCCTTCGCTTATTGGCTTGGAGCTTGGCAGCTTAATTAGCAGGGCAGCCATGACTCTCGCAGCATTGAGTCTGCTGCTGTGTCTGACGGCCCAGGCATCGCTGTGGATGCCTTGACTCAAATGCGTGGAACGTGTTGCAACTGAAGCCCGATCTGGCAGGATGCCTCTGCACAGATCCCCGAAGGGATGAGTTTGCTCTTTGGCTGCACAAGTGCCGCTTCCTGGAAGTGCGCTGCGCAAGTTCTGGCGATGTTGGTCTTTCGAAGCCATCGTATGCCTGAGCCAGGACCTATTACAACAGCCTGCCTGCAACGAAGATCTTGATTTGGGGAGGCGACACCGGCCAGGGTCTAGAACTTTCAAGGGCCGGATGCTCAGCGCATTGGGGGTGGCAGGGGCGGAACCTGATACCTTTGCATACTCAGTTCGTACATTCGCGCTGCGCTCTACTGCTCATCGTTGGCAAGAATGCGGAGGTCGGAGGGTTCATCATGTGGACAGGTGTGTGTCAGAGGAGTGGTAAGGCAAGCAGGGCTCAATCATGCTGAAGAGCTCGGCAAAAGAAGCAACTATTGTGAAAACAAGCTTGTAACGAGGATTCAAGCTCGGGTTGCTTCTTTTGACTGTGAATGGCAAGCTTCTTCTGACATACAAAGGGGCCTAGTCCGGGAGTCCGGTCTGTCTCTTCTCTTTTGGCAGTTCCGACGAAGGTGCTGCACTTGAGCTTCCACTCGAAACCACGAATCCCTGAACTCCATGCAACCATGCAACTTCTGGAGGGGCGTGAAGGTATTGATGCGGGGGGGTGGAAGTTGGCGAGAGAGATCCCATCCCTCTGCGTGATGTTTTGTAGGGCGTGGCCTTGTCCTCCAGCTACAAAACGATCGTGTCAAGCGTGAGCTTTTTTTAGGCATGACCTTCTCCAAAAACAGCTGTGAGAAAGCAACGGCCGGCGCCAGGACGCAGACGCTGCGGCCACGATGCTCTTGGCAGAGCCCCCGGTTGCAGGTACGTGCCCCCCAGGCTTCGGCATCTGTAGTCTTGCGCAGGATTCTGCACAGGGAGTTTTTTCTCCTTTTGCTTCAGCCGTCGGTGTTTGGGCCAGGCGTGGAGCCGGTGGTGCACTGGGATGCTGGTGATATACACAATTTGACGCCCCATGCTTGCAGAGCAGCACTTTTTCACATGGACCCCACTCTCCCTTGCAGTTCCCGAGTTCGCTCCCAGGTATGTGCTTCACTTAACAGGGAGGCTGGGATCGCGCTGCCAAGTCCAGTCTTAGCCAAAGCTTGAGGATGAGATGGCGTGAGGTATTCGTCGACTCTTGGAGGGCCACCTGATATTTCCTGGAATTTTGCGGAATGATTCATAGCCCATTAGTCTCATACTCGTAGAACTCGTAGTACGTCTCACAAAGTGACGCGATGTTGCTTGACCTTAGCTTTTGCGGGGCAGGCTTGCTTCGCAGAGTGCTGCTCTTACTGCGGCCACAGTGCAGGCACGTGAGGCTCGTGACCACTCTTCAAGTCCCCCGAGCCTCAAAGAATGATACGAAGATGTTTGGCAGCGACTGAATGCATCATACAAACTCAAGGTCCAAGGTGTTTTTTTACGGGCAAGACGCCATCATGTACAGAAGCCTGCCGCGAGAATTTCTAGCACCTGTACAGTGTAGTGTAGTGATCGAGCAGTTGTAGCTTTAGCTCATACACTTCATGGGCTGGAACTGTAGGATGCGTGAAAAACATCTTTTTGCCCTTAGGTTCGTGTAGTTCGTGTGAGCAGCGCCAAGTGGATGTCGTTCAGCCAACTGTGCATTGCAGCCTCCTCCGTCGCAGCCGTAGCATCGAGGGCCAGGACTGCAATACGCGGGCCTCGCCTGAATGACGCATTGTGGGAGATGTCGAAGAGACTTAAGGACACACGCGACGCAAATGACACACACACACACATGCGACCGCATGCATCTGCGAGCCAAGCAGGGAAGTGCCGTGACGGTGTGCGCAGCTGCGCATCTGAGGAGGGAGGCCCGCAGCCGAGGAAGAAGAAGCCCAAGGCGCTGCTTGTACTTTGTACCAGAAGATGCTCATGATGATAATGCTGCATCATGCCCAACTTTGTGCATTGGCATGCTTTTGCCTGGATGTTTTTTTTTTCTCTTCGTCTCGTTCGACCAGAGGCCCCAGAACCCGATTGCGAGGGCGAGCGAGGCTTTCTTGTCACAGGACAGACCTGTCAAAATGCATTGCGAGGCGCCAAGAGCGGGAGCTCCTGTGTTACACTCCCTGCATGCCGTGCCAACAGCCGAGACGATTTTTCGTCGTCCATGCAGGCTTGAAAGACCTGCGGTTGTGGCTCGAAGTGGAGGCAGAGGCAACAGCAACTGTGCTCCAAGCTTATCCAAGCTTTATGTGCCTTCCGCTGGGAGCAGCTGAGAGTTTTGCTCAAGTCAGACTCCGAGAGGTGGAGACCGCAGTGACAGAAGCGACCGAAGCGAGCTCGCGACCACGGGGAGTGGCAGAGAGCCGCTTGATGCGGAGTGCATTCATTTGCCTGGCGGACTTTGTTTGGTGTGTGGGCGTGGGCGTGGGCGTGGGCGTGTCCGTGCTTGCGTACGTGTGGTAGGTATACAGTACACTATAGTCTTTCTCCTTGCTCGGCTGCGTTCTTTCTATAGACTTAGACATGTAGATGCATTGTCGGCATTGTCACTGCATGAGGCTTGGATGCCGAGCTCTTGGAGCTGCGGAGCGACCCAGCTCAGAGGCTCGACGTGTGAGATGCGTGATGCAAGACCGCCCGCTGAGTGATCGAAGGCGCTTTGTGACTGTCGGGATGGTGTGCAAGGAGGCACGAGGGCTGTGGACTCCCAAGGGAAGAGTTTGCCGGTCATGGTTTCACGGTTTGCGAAATTCCACACTTGCTGAGAAGTGCCTTTCCCAAAATTCTGCAAGCCTTGTCCGGATGTAGTGAACAGCAGAGGCGGAGGGAGACCTTTTCACTTTACCTTGACGCAACTTGACAGACTACCAAGCGGGGTGTAGCAGGCAGGAAAGCAACCAGGCAGCAGGCAGCAAGCTCAGCAGCTCTGCACCGCATGAATATAAGGTAGGCTTCTGAACAACTTTTTGGGCAGGCAGATGATATGTCTGAGTGGGCAACCTTGCACCAATCAGAGGAGGTTGTGTTGATAGAGCAGAACGGGGAGAAGCTTGGAAAGGGAGTCAGCAGCGCAACACAATATTATCTCCTCAAGACATGTAACGAAATGCATGCAAGACCGACGGGTAGAAGCGTTGAGAGTTGCGAGGGGAGCCCTGCCCCTGCGTTCAGGTAGCCTTCCTGCGCTTGCAGCACAATGCAGACGTGCCGTCGAGGTGGCGAGAAGTTCTGAACTCCGAAGCACTGGTCACACACGCTGTCACACGTTGGGCAAGGCTGGCTCGCCAGTTCCTGGCCTTCAGTGCCAAGAAACGCTTTGTCTCACGCTTCGCGGACCGTGCTTGAACCCTGGCGATGACATGTGCTGACTGCACGTTACATTCTGAATCCTGGGGTGTCAGCATCTCTTAAGATCCTTCCTGTCGACGGGTCCGCGCGCCCAAAGCCAGAAAACTTCAAGTGCAGCATCCTCAGATCTTGCAGTGATCATCCAGATTTGCAGAGCCCGTGTTGGCTGCAGGTCTTGCAGAAGGCTGGGGTGAAACCATGCACAAAGATGTGCTTCATCATGGTGCCTGGTTCACCTTCTCAGAATTCTCACTGGACAGACACTCTAGCCGCTCACGCTGGCCGGCCATGGCGCTTGCTCTATGAAGCCTTTCGGGGCGGATGGAACACCATTTCGAAAGAGGCAACGCTGCAACCTTCAAAACGACAAAAGCCGTGACAGCGAAGCAACGTGTGAGGATGCAATGGAAGCCTGCAAGCAGCACCTGGGACCAGATTGCCAAAGTGCTTTGACCTCTGACGTCGCGGAAGACATCCGAAATGTGTTCTGTGAATGTTCAGAGTGTCCGAAACATTCTGTCCAGGTCAGTGAGCCAGAGGTGACGGTGGTTTGCACGGTGCAGCCGAGATTTGTAGGCCAGCGACATGTGCCTAAGCAACTCCAGCATACTCAGCATGCTCAGAATCCCTCACAACGAAACTTGTTGCAGGCTTGGCAGTGGTTGAAATGGACGTCGACTGCTTTCGGGTGGACGACGAGTGACGGCGTTTGAAAATACTGTGGCGGGGATGATCCTCACCGTGATCACCATACTAGTAGCCCTTTGCGGCTGTGTGCAGCCATGTCATGTGTCGCAAGTTGCGTAGCCATCTTAAGCCTCAAGCCAGACATCACTGCAAGCACAGGGCCTGAGCTCTCCCAACAAGAGATGTCCAAGAGCGCATGAAAAGTCGCATCGCTACGTCCCAAACATTGAGGGCTGCGAGGGGCGGGGCCCCCCGCTTGAGCCAAAATGTCAAGTCGACAGCTTCGCAAGCTGCGCGAGCTGCACGGCTCCGTCCCAGCCGAGGCTTCCCTTCTCAGCGCTCTCTCGCTCTCTGAACTCTTCTGAGCTCTTCTGAACGCTCGGATTCCTCCAAGAAAGAGAGCCGTGGGCAAATCGTGAGCTGTTCTGTGAGGAGCCAGATGCCGAGCACAGCGAGCAGGACGGAGAGCAAGATGAAGGGGTCCAGAAGGCATGGGACAGGGCATTCAGGGATCGATATAGATGTTTTGCCGTGCTCCGTAGGAGTTTTTTCGTGAGTTTGAAGCAGGTCAGAAGAGTACTGAAACATACAGTCTCGATGGGGCTCGTCGTGGCAAGTCATAAGGTTAAGGCACTGATGCTATATGGCACCGGCAGTGCCATAAACACAAAGCCTCGGAACTATGGCCAAAGGCCGTGGCAGAAGCCTGCAGCATCTGCAGCATCTGCAGCATCTGCAGCATCTGCAGCGTAGCAGATCCTGGCAGGTGTCGGCCTTCCACGCTTTGGTTGACTCCGAGTCGGCGGAGTCGGAAGAGGAGCCGCAGGCGCCAAAGGCTCTTCGCTTTGAGGAAGTTGGGGATCCCGCATGTAGAGACACATTGGTTTCTAAGGTGGTTGAGTCATTGAGGCGATTCTGTTGAAGTCTGCTGAGTCTGCTGGCTTCGACCGCTCGCATCCGCTCGCACGCCGAGGACCCTCCTCCAACACTGCCAGCCCCTACAGCTGACAAGCCCCGGCAGCCTCGCAAGCGCCGCGGAAAGCGTCCCAAGGCCGAGGAAGCAGGAGCGGAGCCAGCACTGAATGCAGATCCTTTGGAGGCATCGATGTCTCCAGAGTCCCCGGAAGCAAATGGAACCATGGGGCCTCTTGCCAGTGAGGAAGAAGTGCCAGAAGTGCCAGCACTCGAGGCCCAGGCTCCGTTGAGCATGTGTCGGGCTGACTTCTCCATGGAGACGGAGCGGCAGCGGGTATTCGGAAGCCGCGAGAGAGGCCATGGCCTGCATGGCCATCGAAAGGCCGGTGCGAAACCAAGGGGTCAAGTGGAAGGTCGCACGCTGCATCACCGGCGACTCTTTCTCGTTTCCTTGACTCCAGATGAGCCCTGGGCCAAGCCAGAGACCTCAGCCCGGATGGTGACAAAGCTCGACCAGGATGGAGCCGTCATCTTTGGTTTTGAAGAAACTCCCGCGTCCTCCCGCGACTTGACCACTTTGAGACAAGTAGTGAGCCAGGAAGATCCGCAACTACTGCAGCAGTACTTGCAGAAAAACCCTTTCTCTCTGGATGGCCTGCTGGTCTTGATACAGTACCACCGGCAGCAAGGGTCCTACGATCAAGCTCGGGAACTTGTGCGTCGTGCCGCGTATACGCTGGAGTGCTCCATGTCCCCGGACTTCTCTCCCTTCCAGACAACAGGAATTGGGCCTGGAGCACAAAGACCACGGGTTCGGCTCGAGATCGACAACATCGAATCTGAGGCGTGGTTTGGCTGGAGCTGGCTGCTGGCACTTTGGCACCACATACACTGCCTTCGGGGCCAGGGGATGCAGAGGACGGCGCTGGAGGTCTGCAAGCTGCTGCTTGCCACTCGGATCTGGCTTTTTTAAGAGAGGCAAGTAAATGCCAATCATATATGCATTGTGCACCCCTCTTTGAATGGTCAAACGGTCAAGCCTTCCTTGCCAGTGTGAGTGTGAGTGTGAGAGTGAGTGAGTGTGAGTGAGTGAGTGTGTGTGTGTGTGTGTGTCTCTGTGTGTGTGTGTGTGTGTGTGTCTCTGTGTGTGTGTGTGTGTCTGTCTGTGTGTGTGTGTGTGTGTGTGTGTGTGTGTGTGTGTGTGTGTCTGTGTCTGTGTCTGCGTCTGTGTCTGTGTCTGTGTCTGTGTGCTGCCGCAGCTGCATCTTGCACGAGGTGTGCTGTCGGGTGTGCATTGTAGAAGCAGAGAAAGGCGGAGGTTCCAAGACTCCAATTTGAAAGCAGCTGTTTCAGCTCATCAAGAAAAGTCGAGAAAGTTGAGATACTGATACTGCAACCGACAAACCCTTTCGCTGCATCAGCCGAAACCCCATTCTTTGAGTTGTGCCAATCCGAAGGCATGTACGCTGCCGCACGACCCGGCACATTGCCTGCTCTTCTTTGACTTCCTGTGCTTGCGGTCCCGGAGCTTCCAAGCCCTCCAGAGTTTCGTTGAGGGCTTCGCTGGCTATGGCTTGGGCGGCTCTGCACCATCCCTGTCACGCTTCGCACGGCCGGATTACTCTTTGCCAAGCATGGCCTATTCCCTGGCACTGTGCACTCAGCTGGCGCGCGGACAGGGGAGCTGCCCAGACCTAGCTGTCTTGAGCCATCTTCCCTTAGACTCGATACTGTCTGGCACGGAGGACGCTGACTGGGAGGAGGACATGCGGGCACACGCCAGATTGATGCGCGCGCTGTTGTTCTTCCCCGGCTGCTTACGACCACTTCTAGACGAGTGTGGCATAGGCTTGCAGTCCAAGCCAGGTGGTTCAACAAGCTCAACAGAGACATGGGCAGAGCTTCTTGCATCTGCCCCCTTCTCCAACGCCATGGAGTTTACACATGAGCAACATGCCACAACGCATGGTCGTCTATGCATGGCCTACGCCAAGCTTTGCAGTTCCTTCTGGAAGGATGCGATTACATGGTTGCATGCGTGTTGTAGTCGATGGGTGCGTCTGCATTCCAGCTCGGTTTTTGTCAAAGACATCGAGGAGTCGCGCAGATCTTGGGCAAGTAGCAAGCTGGCATTGTGTGAGGCTTTGGCCGACTACAAAGACTTGCACCCCAGCGAAACAGAAGAGAATCCTGCCCCACCTCCCATCCTGGAGCGAGCGCTCGCAGCCAGGCTGCATCCTCCAAATCACCACGGTCACCCCTTTGCTTTCACGGGAGCTGGTGGCATGGACGGTATGCACATGCAGGTCCAACCAAACATGTCCTTGCACTCACCACCAGGATTGTTGTTCTTCCAGTCTTTATTACCGTGGAGCGAGCTGGACCACACTGGTGTGCAAGTTTCTCCACTGTTTTGGCGAGATGTCCTACAGGGAGCGCTTGCTGTTGCTAAGGGCACCGGTCTTGTGGCGCTTGGCGGGTTGGCAGACGTTTGGCGGGCAGTACGTGCGTTGTTTAGCCGGTGACGCATCGCCTCAGGCCAGTCGCGGCCAATGCGCTGCCAACAGCTCAAACAGCTGAGGATCATACGTTATGGACAGTGACCGTTCTCCAGGAACCCCGACGGTCGTTTTCGCACGTTTTGCTTTCAGCCCCGAGATGTTCCAAGCTGCCTGCTTGGGACGCTTACAATGTACAGCCATGAGATGTGGGCCCTTTCGCTTTGAGAAAGCGTGTGATTGTGATAGTCCGAGCTGCTCTAGCTTCCCTCTAGCTTCTGTAGAGCTGCTTACAGATGACACGAAGGCAGGTTCGCACAGCAGAGAGAAGGGCCAAATACAAGTATCTTCTCTTGGCTTTAAGTATCATCTTCTTCCATTCAGATTCCGAGAGATTGCGAGGAAAAAAGAGAAGCTGCAAAACAAAAACCCGTGGTTTTGGCTCCATCAGCTGGTGAGTTAGCCGCATCGGCTCCATCACGCCGGCGAGGTGCCACTTTGGCCAGCAGAGCTTTGCAACTCAGTGGTAGCAATCCCCTAGTGACTCCCCCCTGGTGCCAAATGCATATGTTAGCGCCTAATGTGTGTTGGCCTCTATGTTGCGTGTGGCTGATGACAGCGCGGGAAGGCGGATGTCCGACGAGAGATTCGAGAATGGGGCTCGTGTGGTGTGCCTTGGTTCTGATGAACAAGTTGGTGCCAGGAGCTGGCCTGAAATTGCACGAAGCCTTGCGAAATTAGAGGCGTTTCTGGGCGGCAGCTTTTATGGACAAGGGTCATGTGGCCTTGCAGCAGGTTAAAGGCGTTGACTTGTCCGGGGACAGGAGACCATGCGAAAGCGTGCTAAAGATCGCTACGACCGAATGGCCTGCTAAACCGTTCAGTTTATCATGACCGTGCTCGTGTGTAATTGAGGATCCGTGGCATCGATGGAAAGAATGGAGCTGAAGCCGATGCTCTGCTCTCTAAGACTCAATTTTTTTTGGCGTGGCGTGTGAGGGCCCTGCAATCCAAATTGTCGCGTTCACCTTGCTCCAATGGACCAACAAGTGGCCATCGGAGGAGATCGTCTCGTTCGACGATGCTTCTGCTACGTATGAGTGCAAGCTGCTCGCAGAAGACTTCGACGGGGAGAAGGTTTTCTGCAAGGCCTTCTCTCAGTTTGGGCCGTGTTTCATCCGACAGTCCGCAAAGAGCATGTCCCATGAGCGTGCGCAAACGGTAGGCGGAGAGCTTGGAACGTGTAGTTGTTTGGAGCTTATTTTCTGCTGGGTGGGAATCTCTTGTTCCCATGGTGCCAGCGCTTCTTAGAAGATGATAAGACATGCCAAGGATGACAAGGCCGACGATCCAGAGAAGCAGCTCACTTAGCTCAGCATGCTCTGACAGACCGTTGCCTCACGTTGCTCCACGTGACAGTGAGCACCACGCGCAAGACACCACACGCAAGACCCCTTCCATCTCTCCTAAAAGGAGGTTGGCGAACCTGGTGAAGGAAGCCGGCAGGCGCGAGAGCGGCGAGATTTTGGGTAAGTCGGAGTCGTCTCGGATTCCTGGGGGGGGGGCTCCCTCTCCGTCCTTTTAAAGGGGCACACTCTTCTCTCACAGTCTTCACATTAAAGACATTAATTAGGGGAGGGAGGGGGAGGAGATGTGCTCGAATCTTGCAGGGAGAGGAGCGCGAGCAGCTCCAAGAAGCGCCGCTCCGACACGCCAGTTTCAGCATTCAAAGTACTTCTTCTCCGCTTGAGAAAGAGAACTGCCCCCCCCCCCCCCCCCCCAAACACACTCTTTTTTTTCAGAGTGTTGGCTCCTTTGGGAGCCTTTTTTGGCTCCCAAGAGAGGTGTGAGAAATGATTGCCTTCAAGTGCTGAGTCATATATGAGAGGGCATATATGCAGATGACCAGAGTGTGGGGTGTTCACGTGGCCTTTGGTGGCTCTGTGCCCGCTCCGAGTCAGCAACATGGCAGGAAAGAAGGACAGCAAAAAGAAAAAGAAGAAGAAAAAGCTGCTTGGCGAATGCGCCAATAGCTTGCAGAACCTGCCCAGGACATTTTGGACAGAATGTGTGTGTTTGTGTGTGTTGTTGACGGCGCCGAGGAAAAGCAGCAGCTCGGACTCCAGCAGCAGTTCGAGCAGTAGAAGCAGGTTGGCACAGTGTGGCTGCATGGGACACATTTCGCATTCGAACCAGGCCCCCTGGTTGTAAGGCCCAGGGCCAAGGCATTATTAGCACAGCGGCTCTTGCACAGTGAAGCCATTCAACAGCATCGTATATCTTGTCTAGCCTTGTTTGCTGTTGAAGCGGCTTGTTCTGTCATGCAACTGTGCAACCTTTGCCGGCTTGCTTTTTGCAGTGTGACACGCGCTTCACCGAAGTAGCCAGTTGGTTCTGCATCCTGGGCAGGTCGAGCAGCACCAACGCCCCGAACCGCAAGAAGCGCGGGATGATGTTCAACAGACTCTTGTCTGAAGTTGCAAAAAAGCATTGGAAGACATTGACATGAAGCACTCAGCGCCCTCTCTTCTCAGAATCGGCTTTAGAGATCGCCGAGAAAGACAAGAAGCGCCACCGAAGAGATCGAGAAGGCCCCGGGTCTTTACAAAGCGCCCTTCATCGGTCCGAGGGAGGAACCAAGGCTCTCTGAACGTGGATGAAGAAAGAGGACTGGGAACTGGCCCCCCAAAAGCTGGAATCTGAGACGGGAGTCAACTTTTGCCCAATTGCCTCAGTCAGTGAACATGTCGAAGTGCACAGCCCTCCTGCGCGGGTAGGAGGAGCAGCTGCAGCAGCTGCCCTGCTTGGACTACGCGGCCTGGCACGCAAGACTTCCACGTCAGTTGGACTTCGTAAAAATCGACATAGCCTCACAGCACGTCCGGAACTCTTGTGTATAGGGTTTTTGTCGGCCGTTTGCTCGCATCGGGTCAAGCCACAGTCGTTCTGGCCATCCCCCACGTCTGGGCGCTCACCTGTTCAGGATGATTCGCTTGGCACCCTTCGTGTGGCTGAGCTGATGCAGAGATATTCTGTGGCTCCCAAGCCCTGCATATGCTGCATGTTGTGGTTACAGCATGAGATGGTTTTCAGGTGATCGAGGTTTGTGCCGCCCGAGCTTCAGTGAATGGGCGCAGATTATGCGAGGCCCGGCAGCAAAACAGAGCAGCTGCAACCGTGATTTTTCCCTATGTTCCTGCACACTGCATCGGCTTTCAATCTGCTCGGAACCCCGCGGCGCGACCGTTTGTCAGCATCTGTGGACGTTGACCATTGGACGCGACAGAAGCTGTCAACTATGGACTTGCAAAAGCCCAGGCCTTGCAAACGCCACATATATGTAAAGACGCAGTGGCGCGCAAATGATTATTCAAGCTCATACCTCTCAAGTCTTTTCGCCGTAGAAGTGATGCAATGGGACTTTACCTGCGGTGGTTTACCCGAAGTCCAGGCCGGGGACAGTTGAACTGCTCACTGCTCACTGCTCGGGGTGATGGTCTCCAGCTTTCTGGCGGGTCGAGTCTAAAGCAACTCGAGGACAGTCATCAGAACTGAAAATCCCATCTCGCTTTACGGGTATCATGATGAATGTCATTCTTGAGGCAGACAATCATGCCGAGGCTCACTAGCTAGCCAGAATTCTTCTCGTTGCAAAGGTCCGTGCTCTCTACGACAGTTGAGTTGCAATCCGCACTTGGCCTGGAACTGCGCAATTCAAGGGTGCATGAAGATAGCGAGAAGTCCTTCTTGCGCGTTGGGGAAAAGCACCCTGGAAAGAAATGGCAGAAACGGAGCCTTGAAATCCAGCAGGAGCGGGATTGAGCGGCGTTCCCTGAGATTCTGGATCAACATGTCGTTCTTTCCTCCAGGACGTGCCTTCCAGAGCCGTGGCTTGGCACGAGGCCATGGTATCTGCTTTGCCTTTATAAAGTATACTGGAGTTTTGACAGCCCATTGGTTTGAGGCACAGTCCTGGAGCCACAAGCTGCAGGGCGGTCGTTGCAACTCCACGATGCGATGGAGGGGCCTCTTTCCCGGCTCACCAGCTTTGCTCACGCGTAGCTTCACCTTGCTTCCCCTTTCTGAGCGGAGACCTGTACTTTGGTCACCGTCGGTCGCGTGGTACATTTAAGCGGAAGTTTCCTCAATGTTTCCCATCTTTACTTGCACTTAAGCCCCAGATTCTGCCAACCTTGCCCGTGTTTGTGTCTCCTTTGATGCACTATCCTTACTCCACTCCTTTCTGGGCCTCCGCCGCGGGGTCAACAAGCCCAGGCTGGCTGCAGAAGTGGCGGGCTTGGAGGCGACCCTGCGAGCGCCAGCAACAACGCAAGATTTCTGCCGCGCGTGATCGCTCGTGCTCTCTCGCTCTCTCTCGCTCTCTCTCTCTCTCTCTCCCTCCCTCCCTCTGTGTCTGTGTAGGAAAGGAGCAAATAAACAGTTGATGCACCCCATTGCTCGCAAATGCCATACTACTTGCGCAATCACATGCGACAGATGTCTGGCTAAAACATGTGGGAGGCCAAAGTTGGAAGAAGCCCCAGGCGACGGGCCGCAGCGCGTCCCTTGCCGAGAAGGCCGCAACAACAGAAGAACAGAGAACGAACACAAAGAGGAAGACAGATAATCATAAGTTTGCATTGTTTCGGGCAGAAGTTGGTTGCGAGTTTCCTTGGGCATGGACCCAAACGGTTCTCGAAGCCAGCTTACGTTCTCACGCGTTGCTTCTGCATCTTCTGGGAAGGACTGGTCAGCTTCGCGAGGTGCCCGAGCGACAGGTGACAGTTTGGGAGGCCACTGCTGGGCCTTTCCACTTTTTTTGAGTGAGAGGAGTTTGTTGATGCAAATTGGACAGAGGACTCCCCTGCTCTCGCCCACGACCCCTCCCGGGGCATGCTGATTCAACAGCAGGAGCCAACTCGCTCATGTCGTTGTGTCGGGCGAGATGTGAACAGACTGAGGGTGGACTCAACTCTTTGCGTGTCTTTGTGGTCAGGAAGAGTGGCACAACAGGTGCTCTGTGCGTGCATGGGGTGTGCGTGGGCTCTGTGTGTGTGTGTGTGTGTGTGTGTGTGTGTGTGTCCGTCTGTCTGTCTGTCTGTCTGTCATTGTGGGTGAAAGTGAAAGCAGCTCGGTGCGGCATGGCAGGTTAAGTCAGGATCGGGTGATGGAGTGGAGCGGCAGGCATTGTGAGGGAAGCGTGAGTGCTGCGCAGCCTTCAGCATCCTGAGCTGAGGCTGCGTGCTTTCAACTCAAAGTTGCAGCAGGCCCTTTCTGCCTTGCAAAGAAGGAGCACAAAACACCGAAAATGCACAAACATGCCTCACGCCATCTCCTTCCGAGGTCTTGCACCCGCCAGAGGCAGCGCCTCAAGAGGTGAAGCTCCCTTTGCCGCTCGTTCAGGTCACGCTCCCAGACTCCCCGCGGCAATACCATCATCATCACCAGATAAGTCAGAGAGAAGTGTGTCTCAACCGACAAGAACACGTGCAAACTTGGTGTAGGGACTTCTTGTCAGCAGGATGTTTTCGACTCGCTTGCGGAAGACCCGCACGCCGAGATACAGGCTCGTGTAGAGGCAAAGAAGCAGGAATCGCTTGGGACTGAGCCTGAAACGAAGGGAAGAGCTGAGACCTGAGCTGTGCACCCCTTGCATGAGGTTGGCCCTCCAGACTTGCGGCTGCACGCAAAGTTGTGAGAATCCAAGCTTTGATGCAACATGCCTTGACTTCGCGACCTTAGGATAGAGCTCATCTTCGCAGACCCGCCTCTCTCGCTACAGAAGGTCCTGATGTCTGGTTCGAGGTGGAAGCCCGTTGCTCTCGAGATCTCCGGTGCGCCAGGCCATGAAGTTGACGGGCCCGATCCCGGTTCGAATTGCCAAGGCTGGCGAAGTTTTCCCATACTTTTATGCTTGGGACGAGAATTTTCCTCGCCGAGGTCGAAGCACCCTCGTGGCATGATGGGCCTCACACCGCCTCTTGCCGATCGGGTAGCGCAGTATAGAGCAATGCCAACATGAAATCTCAGAAGTTTTCTTCCCAGCAGCGGCTGCCGCTACCCCGAGAAATCCGAGAAAGACCATTCAGGTGTACTTCCACAGCGCAGACGACGCGAGGGCGAGACTCGAGCGCCGGCTGCGTCGAGCTGCTCCGGCGCCCCGACTCTTAAGGCATTTTCTCTCAGGATATACATCTTTTTCTTGCATATATATATATATATAGAATCTCTTTAGGGGGGGGGCTTTGATTTCGTTGCAGTTTTGTTTTTTTGCAGCTTGTGTCAAAGCCCGTTTAGACCGCCGCCCCCCAGGGCCTGAGGCTTGAGGTAGACCAACAAGCAAAACCCAATGTCGACTTTATGACCATTTGAGCAGATGCGCCTTCCAATCTTCCCATCAAGAATGGCCTCGATGCATCTCGATGTATGATTGTTCGCGGGTTTGGTGTAGGAATGTTGCGAAGCTGCACAAGCGCCGGGTTCCGACAGCACTTCCTCCAGCACGTTTGAGCACCATTCTGTGTCTCATCGAGGTGTTGGCTGCTGCAGTGGCACGGCGGCTGCTTCTCGGACATGTGCGAGCATTAACTTTCGTTTTCGCCTCGGACGTGGAGGATTTCACAGGCGCCCCGGATGTGTCCACTGAAAATTGTCACTTTGCAGGTCTCGGCGAATGCTCCAAGCACCCTTGACTCTGAGCAAGGTCGGCTTGTGGAGTACCTCTGAGGGTCTTGATCAAAGTTGGAAAATTTAGCACCTTGGCCCCCTTGCCTGTGAAGTGGCCGCCAGATGCCCCTCACGCCGTTACCCTGTGGCGGTCAAGAAGGCAAATGAGGACCTCACACAGACCGACACACCGGTTCGTTCATAGATGTTCGACGATGTCTCGCAAGTTGTTGGTGCAGCAGCTCTTGTTCACGTGTGTGGCGCTGAGGAGAAGAACGGTTCTAAGTGCAGTGAGGTGGCCATGGCTTCGTTAGACTGTCTGACCTGCTCTAAGACTCTAAGACTCTAAGACTCTAAGACTCTAAGAGTGGACCAGTACAGGGCTTATTGTCAGATTCCGGCTGAGGTGAAGGATCTTTTGCTTGACTGCTGTAGCTGTGCGCAGATTTGCCACTCAAGGGTAACGAGGATTCTTTATAGAGTTCAGCGGCCATGGTGCACGCTCCTGCCCCCCGACTGCACGATCAAGAGAAGAGTCCGTGTGAAGCACAGCAACAGCAAGAGTAGCGAGCGTCGAAATCCGCAAGGTGCCCCTTTTCCTCGCCTATGGCGATCGCCATGTGGAGGTGTTGAGTACCGCCGGCTATGATGGAATCCGCCGCCAGGCTCCGCTGCGCATAGCGTCTAAACCTGCAGACGTGACGAACGGCTTCAGTCGTGGCTGCAGTATAGATGCATGTATAGGTTGGCCCTTGCACGAGGCTGAGGAAGTTCTTTCCCTTCATCCTGAAGCATATGACCTGTGCGATGCACATGGCAAGGTGGGTCTTCTCTTGGAGTAAGATCGAGCGTGAAGGGGATAGCGTGGTGTTGCGTTTCCATATCGGGGGCTAACTCTAGGGCACCGGATGTTGCTGGATGTTTCTTGGAATCTTGCTGGCTCAGCAGGTTGAGGAAGAGACTTTCGAGCGCGCAGTGGCATGCGCCAAGGGCTTTTGCGTCTTGCAACTTCGCGGGGGACCTCAGGGTGAGCCCATCTCATCTTATATCAACTTCACTTTGTTGCTTGCACCATGTGGCTTCACGCCTCAGTTCGCTTGAGGCGAAAAGCCGGAGTGGAAGAAGATCAGAGAGCTCGAGACACGGCTCAACAAGCTGGAGCAGGTGCCTGCGAAGCCTGAGATGGAGGCTGGGCACAAGGTCATTGCTATGTTGACTTGCCTGGCTTGCCTTTCATTTCGTTGCCTTGCAGCTGCAAGGAGGCTGAGACTCGAACATGGCTCCGCATAGAGACCATGGAGAAGATGATACAGGACCTGGCGAAGAAGACTCAGGCCGATGCTTTGGATGCCAGAGTGGAAGCTCTTGAGAAGGAGATGACGGAGCAAAGCATTACAAACTCCGCGTTGAATGGGCACATGGAATGCGGCATTGCCACGGCACAGAGAGAGCTGAAATCCTTGAGGCAGCACATGTCTGACCAATTGAAGAGTCTCGATGAACGGCTGCTAGAAGCAACTCATCAGGGATGTGGTCCGCTTAGCCCGCTTAGCCCGCTAGTTGAGAAGCTGGAGCGGGTGGAGACTGAGCTGGCAGAGCAGAGCATCACAAGCTCCGCAGTCAACGGTCACCTTGAGCATGGCCTGGCCACTGCTCAGAAAGAGCTCCAGGGCTTGAGGGAGTTTACTTCAGACCAGCTTGGAAGCCTTGATGGAAGGCTGTTGAGCGTGTCTGAGTCACTCCAAAGACTTGAGGCTACGTTGGATGAGCAAGCTGTGACCAACTCAGCCTTAAATGGCCACTTGGAGTGCGGTGTAGCCACATCCAGGAAGGAGCTGGAGTCTTTGCGAGTTTATGCTGCAGACCAGTTGAAGTTCCTGAACGAGCGCTTGGACGAGGTTCAAGCCTCTGGCAAGATACCAGCTGAGATTGGAACCCAATGGTCAGACGGCTTCACCACACACATTCTGAAGACGAAGTCGAATCAGTCAAGCCTGAAATCCTTGCAGTTGGGTGCCCCGCTGGCCAGAGTCAATCCAGTCGACCGCCTTCTTCATCTTCATGCATCGAAGTCTGTGCCGTCATTGCCAGCGATTCGCTGATCACCGTGGCACCGATGTCTCACCCTGGGATTCACTCTGTACTGCATCTCTTCAATGCACATGAAGGACTCACTTAGAGACTTGACAGCATCGCTCCTTGCCGATCAAAAAAGGGCACACCCCAAGTGCATCCGGTTGGTCGGCGGTTGAGCCCGGCCCTGAGTGGCATCTTGCATGCTGCGTTGGCCAGGTCCTGGACAACGTCCATGCACTTCTAATGGCGCTGTGCGGAATCCAAGAAAAGAGTGGAACGCCTCAGCTGCCTAAGCTCTTGCGACGTGCCTCAAGCTACATGTGCCTGCGCTGGTCAGGGGAATCTCATGTCTTCACTGCAGTTGCGGTTGCTCTTGTACTGTCGGCCGCCCCTTACTGCTGCTGATTGAGCTCAAGCCCAAAGACAAGTACGTTCTACAACAGGCCTTCATTCCATCCGGAATGTCACGTTCTATCTTCATGTTCGCTTGGCTGGCTGCCACTGTGGCTGCCGCGACCAAGACCATCGGCACCGAGGCTGCAGAGGACTACTGGCAAGGAGATGTGTGGCAAGATGTTCAGCTGATTTTCTCCTTCATGTTGGGCATTCTCTTTGTACGGTCCGCAGAAACAATCTTTGACGATCCACAAGCTGCAGACAACCGACGATTGAAGAAACTGGAGCTCTACCCCCTGCTGGCCTAGACGCCCAACTTGACAGCTTCGAAACAGGTCTGTGCTCAGCGAGCTCCGCAAAAAGATGTGTGGTGTTGCTTTTCTTCAGTTTTGTGCTGCTCTCTGGTAGATATCCTGGCCTGCGTGCTTAGGTGGTTGCTCTTGTACTGTTGGCCGCCCCTTACTGCTGCTGATTGAGCTCAAGCCCAAAGACAAGTACGTTCTACAACAGGCCTTCATTCCATCCGGAATGTCACGTTCTATCTTCATGTTCGCTTGGCTGGCTGCCACTGTGGCTGCCGCGACCAAGACCATCGGCACCGAGGCTGCAGAGGACTACTGGCAAGGAGATGTGTGGCAAGATGTTCAGCTGATTTTCTCCTTCATGTTGGGCATTCTCTTTGTACGGTCCGCAGAAACAATCTTTGACGATCCACAAGCTGCAGACAACCGACGATTGAAGAAACTGGAGCTCTACCCCCTGCTGGCCTAGACGCCCAACTTGACAGCTTCGAAACAGGTCTGTGCTCAGCGAGCTCCGCAAAAAGATGTGTGGTGTTGCTTTTCTTCAGTTTTGTGCTGCTCTCTGGTAGATATCCTGGCCTGCGTGCTTAGGTGGTTGCTCTTGTACTGTTGGCCGCCCCTTACTGCTGCTGATTGAGCTCAAGCCCAAAGACAAGTACGTTCTACAACAGGCCTTCATTCCATCCGGAATGTCACGTTCTATCTTCATGTTCGCTTGGCTGGCTGCCACTGTGGCTGCCGCGACCAAGACCATCGGCACCGAGGCTGCAGAGGACTACTGGCAAGGAGATGTGTGGCAAGATGTTCAGCTGATTTTCTCCTTCATGTTGGGCATTCTCTTTGTACGGTCCGCAGAAACAATCTTTGACGATCCACAAGCTGCAGACAACCGACGATTGAAGAAGCTGGAGCTCTACCCCCTGCTGGCCTAGATGCCTCGTGTACTGTATAAAGACGAGATCATCGTCGAGCTTTCAGATCTGTGGAGGCGAAGGTGGGAAGTAGCTCCATGTGTAGTGCTGGAAACGAGCTCGGAGGTTGTCTGAGACAGCCGGGACAGCGGCGCTCTTTGAGGCCTCTCAGAAACAGAGATTGCGCCTTTTGGAAATGGACGCAAGTAGATTCGCAGGATGATTTGGTGCGTAACGTGCAAGCAGGAAAGGTGCTGTCGTATGGGAAAAGTCAGAGTCGGATGGCACGTGTTGCACCTATTGCACTTGCCCCTCCGGCTGCTCTGTCCCTGCATGCCCTTGCTACGTTGGGCCCAGGAAGAGCAGCATAGCATCGCCCAATGAGCGTAGGCGCCATGGATCTCCAGCCGATCTCAGAGAGTTTGCAGCAGCTGGCCGTGGATGGCGCGGTGGAAATTGAGCGTTTGAAGCAAGTCCTCCTGAAGATTGGAATGAACGGCTCAGATGCAGATTCTGTGTTGCAGCTCTGTCAGAGCGACGGCAAGGTCCAGATCTCAGAGTTCATGGCTTGGCTCTCCGCAAAGCAGAGTCAGCCAAAGCACCAGTGCGTGGCATGGAACGACAACTTGATCTTGGCCACTGACAGTTACAAGTTCAGCCACTGGAAGCAGTACCCCCCAGGTACAGAGTACGTGTGGCTTGGCTGAGAAGGTAGGCTTCCTGCAGAGTGTTGGAAAACAATGCTTAGTCCCGCACGATGAAACCCCCCATGTTTCTTCTTACGTTTCTCTGCAGGTATAGCTACTTTGAGAGCCGCGGCTGCGACCGCGGGTGGGACAACGTTGTGTTTTTTGGCCTGCAATACTTCTTGAAGCGCTATCTTCTTGGGACAGTGATCACGCGGGAGAAAATCGATGAAGCGGCTGCCCTTTGCTCGGAGCATTTCAACGGAGAAGGCTTGTTCTACAAGGAAGGCTTCGAGTACATTCTGGAGAAGCACGGAGGCAAGCTGCCGATATCTATCAAAGCCATACCCGAAGGGATGGTCATGCCCACGCGTACGGCTCTTTTCACAATGGTGAACACAGACCCGAAGTGCTTCTGGTTGACCAACTTTCTTGAGACTCTGTTGGTTCAGGTGTGGTACCCGATGACTGTTTGCACGAACAGCCGGTACCAAAAGCTGTCGATCCACCAGGAACTAGAAGCCACTGGCAATGATTTCTGGGCCATTCCTGGAGGCTCTGCCTTCAAGTTGCATGACTTCGGCTTCCGTGGCGTCTCGTCTGTGGAGTCTGCGGCGCTTGGAGGAGCAGCACACTTGGTCAACTTTCTTGGGACAGACACGGTGGCAGCTTTGCTTTGCACAAAGAAGTACTACCACGCCAAGAAAGCCGCAGGCTTTTCCATCCCAGCATCTGAGCACTCTACCATCACCTCTTGGGGTGTGGAGGGTGAAGTTGATGCCATGAAGAACATGTTGTCACAATATCCACAAGGTTTGGTGGCATGTGTCAGTGATTCCTTCGATGTCTTCAAAGCGTGTCGTGACTATTGGGGATCCAGCCTCAAGGACATGATCAAGGGCCGCATTTCAGGGGATCGTTGGGGTCGGCTGGTGGTGCGTCCTGACAGCGGCGATCCCACCGAGACGTGCGTGCAGATTTTGTCCATACTCTGCGAGCAGTTCAAAGAGGATGTCGCTGTCACCAATGTGTGGGCCTCAATCCATTCTGTGAGTTTTTGTGAGCCTTAAGGCCTCGTGGCCAAGCGGCCGAGGACCCTCTAGCTCTGGAAGACAGTTGGAGGGTTGGGGAGGCCAGGGAAGGGGGTGAGCCGAGGCAAGGACAGGGGGGGGGGTGTGGGGTGGAGAGGGGCTGTTGGTTTTTGAAGGGGAGAATATCTGCTGTATGCTACCCTGGCACCAAGCACCAACGGCTCGACGAAGCCTTGTTGTTTTGTCAAATATTCACTGTCACTTAGACTGGCCACAAGCTGCTGCCACCCTATCTCCGCGTCATCCAAGGCGCAGTTGGGAAGTAGACGAACTGCATGTTCCTTGAGCTGTCAAAATCTATCTGTCACACCCTCAGGTGACGGTGTGGACTTCGAATCTGTACCGAAGATTCTCGGCGCGCTCAAAGATGCCGGCTTTGCCGCAGACAACATGGTTTTCGGCAGTGGCGGTGCTCTGCTGCAGAAGCTGAACCGCGACACCTTCAAATGTGCTTTCAAGTGCTCTGAAATCACCGTGAATGGAACGCCGCGCGACGTTTTCAAGGCCTGAATAACGAAACATCACTGATCAGGCAATATGTCGAATATGTCTGTCCACCAACCATACCACAGATTCGCAAAGTCCAAAGCAGTCGAGGACCCCATCACCGACAAGGGCAAGGCCTCGAAGAAGGGGCGCCTCACCGTCCAGCGCGCGGCAGACACAACAGGCAACGAAGAGGCCAGACTGATCGTTGAGATCTAGTCATTTAATTGCAGAGTCAATCTAGAGCCTTACACAGATGTCCTTTGAGATGTCTAGGGCCTCACTGTGCCAACTCAGATGTTCTGGTCAGGACAAGTACAGGCCACGGAAGGATGAGAACGGCACACCGGGAGGAGAGGGATTCCTTCACTACACGGCCGATGGACAATATGTCACTGTGGCCAGTGGTAAGGGCGACCCCACCAAGGACGGGCAGAGCCAACAACCAATGGTCAGAATCTGCATTCAGAGATGAACCGTTGGCTTTGCCGGCAGGATTTGCTTGTCGAGGTGTTTCGCGATGGACTCAGCAGTTTGCCCAAGCATCCTGAGCCCTGCTCAACATGCGCAGTAGAAGCAAAAGAAGCTTCAGAAACGTGACTGCTCTGAGTGAGGCGATGGAGTTCTTCTGCGAGATTGGACACTGGATGAGGTCAGACAAAGAGCTGACATTCCAAATGGCCCGTTCTCTCAAACAGGCTAGCCTAAGCCATTAGCCGAAGCGTCTTCGGTCATTGTTTCACTGTCTCGATGACAACAACAGCTGCTTGAGTCCAGTAGCTATGCAGTGTCTCCTACGAACTGGAGTCAAAGATTGACCCAAGCACGCAGGCCAGACAAAACTGGTTGCCCTCTTATGCATGCAGAGCGAGCAGTTAAGCACCATCTGCCGTGCGGTGTGTGACGTCGTGTGAATATGCATGTCACGGGATGCAGAATGCCTCGCATGCCTGACGTGCTCGATGGCTCTGTGGTGAGTCAGATTCATATGAGATTTTGCTGCGCAGTTCAGCTTCGAGATGATGGAAACAGCCATGCATCATAAATCCGAGAGAGTGATGCAAGCAAGCTAACGCATGCTGGCGCCCCCAGACCCAGACCCTCCACCTTTGAGCTCATCCATGCTGCATGTGGCGCAGACGGCTTCTGAAGTTGTGATGCGTGACTGGGATTGATTTCGACAATCTGATTCTGCATGTGTGCATGCTCGCTGGCCTGCGTGACTTCACCGTGCAACTGAGACTCGGGGACATGTACCTTGTCCTCCCCCTCCCGCTGGTCTTTACAATCGCTTCATGTAGGACAGCGAAGACAGTCTTGCTGTTTTGCGGGGTCTTGCACGCTCTGGGCCATTTCAGCGATCTGATTCTGGCAATCATGTATCATCATTCTGGCCGCTGAGAGGATCGTGTTATCAGCACAGAAGAGACAGCATGGATCACAGGACTGTGGCGAGGCCCTGTGTTTTTTTGCTTGGGTGTGTGCATGAAAAATCTAGTCTTATTGAGTGCGGGATTACGAAGACCACGGTCGTTGCTCTTGTGCGCCTGCGTGGATACGCATAGCATGGGCATTGATTGCCTATGCTTGAAATCGGGAGGTTGCAGGCTGCTTCAATTGCGATCAGGAGCACTTGTGGATCAGGGCGTGGCAACTTCAAAATCTGAACTGTAACCGAAATTGTCGATGCTCCCCCGGCCACCGCAAAGCTGAACAGATGCTAAAGGGCACGATTGGTAGAGGACATGCACCAGCCGTGTCACTATGCCGATGTCTCCGTATAGGAGTACCCCAAGTGCTTCAGTCCCTGCAAGCATCAATCGGAGAATTGCACAAGTTCTTCAAATTGGCAGATGTGCCTCCAGTGCGGTTCGCCCGGAGTTAAAGGAAGAAGCCGCGCCAACACAACAAAAATCCTGAACATCAAACATCATGTCGTAGATATCGCCAGTGGTTTTTTTTTATCACTCTTACTGGCTCGCACATTTCAGCAGTCGTGCGCTGCTGACAATGGGTTTGGGCACGGCGAATGGCAACAAGTATGGTTACAACCTTGAAAGCCGATAGGATGCCAAAGAGGTGTCCACTCGGCCATCCTCGAGGCGACACACCTCGTCAGCACTTGCCGAGATGTGGGACCCACAGACGCGTCTTGGCTTGGGCTCCATGAACGAAGCTCCAGTACAGCTGCTGGGAACCGAATTTTGATCCAACATGAGGCTGGCATCGTTTTCGTCGTCTCAGAAGGATGCCCTCTCGGACATCTTTTGCGGCTATTGCCCTCAATTTTCCCGAGCATTTCGGCAGCTTGGCTGTGTCAAAAGTGGCGAAGTGTGCTGAGAATTCTCGGAGGGTGAGAGAATACGCATACGTGCTGAGAAGCGTTGACCTCAGGTGCCAGTTGCTCGGAAGCCTGGCCTGATTAGCTTCTGCGACTTTTCACCCATTTGCATGTGGCCCTTCCTTTGAGTGCATTCGCCCTCTTTCATTGTGTGGGACATTCGTATAAAAAAGCCAAGCCTATGTATATAAATATAAATATGCACATACACAAACAAACAGAAAATAATGTTTTTTTCGCTCCATCGCCAAGGTGAGAGACGGTTTGAGACGGGGTTTGCGCGCTTGCACAAGCTGGGAAGAATGTACTTGGCCGAAGAGGCCTTCCTGGCACGGCGCCAGGCAAGCAAAATCGAACTCCGCAAAGACATCGCACTCGGAGTAAAACTCGCTCTAATATCTCGCTAAATTTTGCGCCCTTTTTCTGAGAGTCAGGCTCTGTCGATGATGCGCCATGTCTGGCGGAATTACGAGACGCATGCCTTTGCCAGGGATGAGCTCAGGCGGGGGCAAGCCGAGCTGCCAGACGTTTTGGTGTCCCATCTCCACCCCTCAAATTCCGTCAAGTTCTGTTGAGGCCTGTGTCGGGCAAGGGCCAAGATAGCTGGGGCGGCATTGGCCAAACACTGGTTGATGCGTTGGACACCCTATGGCTGATGGGTTTCAGAGAGGCCTTGGGCCATTGGGGTCTTGTGCAGGTTCACATAGGTTTCCGCGAGATCTCATGCGCTTGACGCAGGAATTCGACCGAGCAGCTGTTTGGGTAGAAACATCCTTGAGCCTCTTTTCTGCGGTAGAGTTGCAAAGGTCAAAGCTTTGTGGAGCTGAAATGATCCTAAGGCTTCGCGAAGGACTTGAATGTCAACCTCTTTGAAACCACGATCCGCCATTTGGGCGGGCTTCTTTCTGCCTTTGCGTCGCCGGCCTGCAGATAAGCAAACAAGCAAAAATATCAGCACATAAGAAAACAAAGCAAAAACAAAGTTGACTAGTAGCCTTTTCATTGCATCAGCCAGGAACTGCGCATTTTCAAGCAGAGTGGGTCCTAATGGTATTTTCGGGCGGATTCGATTGGTTTTGCCAAAATGAAGTGGAACAAGAACCTGCTTGTGGCAACAAACAGAACCAGGTGAAGAACCAATGGGAATGGAGCTAAAACCAAGCGGAGCATCCAGCATGCGGGGCGATTGGGTCGGCGAACAGTCTGCGATTTGTAGCTTGCACAGGCCTCCAAATGCCTTGGCAAGTTGGCGCTAGTTCTTCACCAACTTCACAGATCTTCACAGACTAGTTTGTGAAGGTTGCTGTGAACTTGTATGTGCAACCTTTGAATACTTGTGTGCATCGGAATTTCGAGTTGAGTTGGGTGTTTTTTTTGTGTTCTTGTCGCGCGAAACCAAGCCACGTCATGGATGAAAAGCCTAGCGAAATCATACCTGGCGCAGAACCTATACGCAAGAGAGCATCGCGCCCCACCCGATTCCGAGTATATGCCGCGCTGACGCTCGCACATGGGCATTTTCAATCGAAGCAGATTCGATGGGCAGATTCAAGCGCAACCCTTTTTTTCTCGCAGCGGTCGATGGTGAGGGCATTTCAGATGCCATATGCCTCAAAGGCCAGTTGTGCCGACGTGAGGCTGAGCGGCAGGCCCGGCCTCCTGGCCAAGGCCGTGGACCTCGGGGATCGCCTGCGGCTCGGACAGCACTTGAAGGCAAGGTCTACAGGTCTACATGACATGAAAGATGCTCATAAAAGAGTCCAAGATTCAAGGACATCCAGCACTTGGGACACTCCAAAAAAGATGAGTTTGAGTGAGAGACCCCAGGATCAACGCCTTTCCGAGAAGCTCACTCTTGGCTTTAGGCCTGCCCAGTCTTGCGCCTAGCAATTCCAAGGGCACAGCCGCGGCAAAGTGTGTTGTTCTCATGGGCCTTGGGGGGTGCAGGCGACACTGGGACGGCGACAAAGCCTTCGTGGGGCACAGGTGATCTCAAAAAGCTACTGCAGCAGGTTGGCTTGGAGTCAGTTCTTGGGATGCTCGGCTGCCTTGAGACACGACAGGCGCACAAGTCTTGGCATCCTGCTCGGGTCGATGGCGAAGCTGCCATCAATGAATTGTGGTTCCTTTGACAAAGAACACCCAGGAATACTAATCAGAGACTCTAGTCATCACGTCCTCAATGTGCTCAGACGGTTGACAGTTCATTTGTCGATTCCACCATCGGCTGGGCGACGCAGATTTCCATGGGGTTCACCTCTTCGCCACTCCCCCTTGAGCCTCACTGAGCCTTTACGCTGAGCCTAAGGAGCGACACCAAGGCAAAAGTCAGCCCGGGCCTGCCATCCTCAGACGTGAATCTGAAAACCGGAGTCCCTCAGCAGCACAAGCTGCAATAAGCTGCACAGGCTTAGAAAAGGAGCCACTGCCGTGAGACCGTAAGCAGCTACAAAGCGGACTTGCTGCTGAGCCTTCTAAGGAAACAAAAAATCTTGCTGGCTTCGTCTCCCTCGCTGAAGCATATGTTCCGATGGACCCTTGCAATTCCAATCTAGGAAGGCAGGTGTCCGATGAGAGATGCCCAGAGAGCAGCCAAGACTCCGGTGGATTGTGGTGAAGGTGTTGGTGTAGTTGTGACCATTGTGCTAAGCAAAAAGCAGGGTGTCCTGCTATCTGTCCAATCCCAGGAGTGGAAGTATTTGACGGCGGTGACTGGCAACTGCCACTTGCACGAAGCACTCAGAAATTCAGCCCCCACCCTATCATTCTCTCTCTCTCTCTCTCTCTCTCTTCCTCTCACTCTCCCTCCCTCTCGCTCTCTCTCGTGCTCTCCCTCCCTCAGCTTGGAGGCTCCTATTCGCGAGCCCAAGATCTGGTCCTGCGCACCCTAAATCGCTCCTTGGAGCTCCAGAACCGTGGTCTGGCAGCCATCCTGCTGTGCCTGGACCGAGAATGAATGAGAGTGAGCTAACAGTACGATTCCACTTCGGTTCAAGCAGCAGAGTTGTTTTGAGAGACATTAAAAGGCAGTCCCAGCGGCTTAGGAAAGCCGATGGCACGGCCTTCGGGTCTCCGGAAAATCGTATTTCCTTGGGAAGTCGCGGCGACTCCTTTTACGAGTATCTTCTCAAAGACAGCCTGTTTTCTGGACAGGAGGCCGATCCTTGAATTTTACTTGGCTCATGGACAGTTCATGAACGAGTCTTCTTGAGATCTTCAGCAGCCAATAAGGATCCATTGGCATGGACGTTATGGAATTCCTTCAGGCCCTTTGGCCGCGGGTCACGGCTACGGAAAAACGTCTTTGTATCCTCGTCTTGTTCTTGTGGGTTTCTTTGCTTCTGTTGGCTGCGCATGGCTGGCTGCAGGCGCAAGCTCCCGGACCTTCTGGTGGAAGTCGATCCGAAGCTGGCGGACCTTCAGCTGCAGCTTGCGGAGTTTGCCAAACCACTGTAAGATTCATGCTTGTCAGTGCCTGTCAGCAGAACTTGGCTGTGTTGCGTGCGTAATTCCTTGAGGCGAAGGCCCGAACGAAGCGGCGGCGGAAGCAGAAGCCAGACGAGGCCCGCGCAAGGTAACAAGGTAGGGCCGCGGTGGTAGACGTCACGCAACCGTAGGAAACCATACTAAACCCTTATCGAACCCGTATTGCAATATGCATTGCAATATATTGTAAAGCAGTTGGTGTGAGAGGGCTGTGTTTTGTTACTGTTTTGGAATCTCGAGTGCTGGCTATATGGCTGAAAAAAGACCTTTCAAAGGCACCACGAGGATTGGGAGGATCCCGTGGTGGATGGTATGAAACCTGGCGCGAGTGGCCCACGCCGTGGTTGTCGCTTGGCAGTCACTGAGAAGCGCTGGAGCAAATCTACCGCCTGGGGCAGCAATAGGCCCCAATTCATGTTTCCGCGCCCCTTGCAACATGTCAGGTTTGTCAAGGAGGTTTCCCTCAGCCAAACAATTCCGAAAATGGACCATTTGCCTTTCGGCGATGATAACCAGACAGCCATTCCATGCAAATGGTGCAGATGATGGTGGCCGACTTGAAACGGTCTTTTCCGGTACCGAGGATATGTTTCCTTCCCGGAGCTCTTGCGCTTGAGGTATTGCATGAGCGAAGCCCAGACAACCGCAAAAGCAGGGTCCATGCCTTACTTATCAACAAGGAATCTCGACCAGTAGGCAGGCGACAGTCTATTCGATCCTGCGCCAGGTCGATCTGATTTTAGCTCACAAGCTTGTCGAGACTTGCGTTCACACGTGGCTGAGCCGCACGCCGGGACATGCCAGAGCTGAGTCTCGCTCAGTCCTTGCAGATCAAGTCCTGTACATTTCTTGTGCTGTTTCCCGCAGGTACTGGCGCACTGTGTCCGACTTGGCCCCGGAGATCACGCGGTTCAATGCGTTGGGGTTGGTGGATGACTTGGGTTCGATGCACAACATCCTCCGGCCTGAGACGTGACACCCGCGACTTGAGACTCCAAGCGTTTCTGAGAATGGTTTTCTGAATCAGACCTAGCTAGCGCCAGCCTTGCCAGGATAGAAAGTCTGTTTGTTCTGTGGAGGACCCGCGCTTGGAGCTTGAAGAAATATAGGATCTCGCAGGACCCCTGAGCTCAGTGAATTCAGGACTACGAAGAAGCAAGTCTACAGAAATTGGGGCCAGCGAATGCTGTGCGCCTTCTACCGCTCGAAGACGCCGTGGCCCGAACTGAACTAGGGGTTTCTGGTGTGGCAGTGTTGCACAATATTGCACACATTGAATTGATGATTTATTGTTGGTAGAGGGTATAGCATGCGCATAGCTCGCGGCAAACAGGCCTGCACGAATCAGCATGTCGGAGTTAGGCTTTCTGATCAAGTCCGCTTGTGGGGTCCGTACATGTCACTTCTCTTCAAGGCACACCCATTGTTTTCTATGAACGCTGGCCTGGAGCTCAGGTTTGGATTCGCCAGCTTGCACAACGTCAATCAACCATCGAAGATGCGTGATGACATGCCGTCGTTCTTCGTAGCTGCAGCTCCGCGATAAATTCAAATCAGGGACTCAGTGTACGAACTTTGTTCCGAAACCATTGACACTTCGAAGCAGGCAAGTGCAAGGCAGTGATGAAGCATCCCCGAACGTGCCATTTCAGGAGACTCTGAAGTATTTGTTCCTGCATCTTGGCTGGTTGGTCAGTGTGATCCGGACGCCTATCTCCAACCTGCTGCTGGAAGTTGCGAGGCTTTTTTCCGATGATGCTGCCTTGCCGCTGGACCAGTTTGTCTTGGGAACTGAAGCACATCCGCTGCCCATCCTCCACACCTTGGAACAAAACGGAGACTTGGACAAGCTTAGGGGAACTGTAGCGTATGAAGCATAGGTGCTGCTGAGCACTGTAAATGGAGCGTGCTTGATGGTGTCTTTTGTTGAGGGCTGCTCCATGCTAATATTTCTTCGCTTGTGCTTCTCGTCTCTCACATCTAGCTAGCCAGAACGGGATGGTGTGATGAGCCCCCGGTCTTGCCCGCCTGCGTGTTGTCGTGGTCTTGCACAGTCTGGGTCGGTGGTTTCACTGTCTCAGATGCTGCTCTCTCTTTGCTGGCGCTGTGTGTGTGTCTGTGTGCGTGCGTGCGTGCGTGCGTGCGTGCGTGCGTGCATACGTGCGTCTCTCGGTCTCTCTGTCTGTCTGTCGCTCTCTCTCTCTCTCTCTCCATCCCTCTCCCTCTCTCCCTCTGCCAGTGTGTGAATTCAAGCAAAACTCTTTCTTCTACTTGCAAGAGCATGCAGGCTATTGCAAGCATGCATTACCGCGCACATTTGGGACACAGTATTTCTGCCGTTCTATTTTGCCTGAAGGATCATCGTCTTGGCCATGCGGAAGAGGGGACATCTTCACGCAGCAAGAGCATGGGCATCTTTGATAAATGGCAAGAGGTGTTTTGCTTGAGAGCCTTGTGAACTCGCCTCAGACGTGTCCACAGCTCAGTGACATTCACTGTATTATAGCTATCAATACATACCTTCTTCATTTTTAAGCATTACTATGAATGAAATCGAAAATGAAATAGAGATCAACTACACGTTTAAACCGAGACCGTGACAGCCAAAAACAGTAGAAGCGGACAAAACCGTGACAGCCAAAAAAGTAGAAGCGGACGAGACCGTGACAGCCAAAAACAGTAGACGCGGACGAGACCGTGACAGCCAAAAACAGTAGAAGCGGAAGAGACCGTGACAGCCCAGAACAGTAGAAGAGGACGAGACCGTGACAGCCAAAAACAGTAGAAGCGGACGAGACCGTGCCAAAACCAGTAGAAGCAGACGAGACTGTGACAACCAAAGCAGTAGAAGCGGACGAGACCGTGACAACCAAAAACAGTAGAAGCCGACGAGACCGTGACAGCCAAAAACAGTAGAAGCAGAAGAAACCACCATGATAGCGAGACCGTGACAGCCAGAAACAGTAGAAGCGGACGAGACTGTGACAGCCAAGACCAGTAGAAGCGGACGAGTGCGTGATAGCCAAAAACAGTGGAAGTGGACGAGAAAATTCAGTTTTGAAGGAGACAACACTTGGGTAGACCCGGAATCAGCTGATATTTTCAAAAGTTTTTTACAAAACGAAGACATTAGAGAATATAACAATAAACTTTGTCAATTATCACACCCTTATTACTGTTCTACGAGAATGCAAGCTCTAGCAGGAAATCAAGTAGTAGAAGCATTTTGACAACTAGAGCTGAGCTCATCAGATGTTCGCTAAAATGATGATGCAAGGAGCACGAAAAGACGAAGCAAACGAAGGCTTCGATTATAGATGTGACGACGAAGTTAAGACATTAGTTAATAATGTCGGCTCTGAATTCATCCCCGAAAAAATTGCGTAAACAGAATAGGGTTTCAGGATAAAATGACACTCTGTTTTAAACCATTATGTGGTCTCTTCTCTCAATTTAAATACTTACCCTTCGAATATATAGGGAATTCAACCTTCGAATTAGAATTAGCACCGAATGCTACTGCTTGCATTCTTGATTACCGAGATGACACCTCAAATACTGATATTGGAAAAAGATCTATTAATGATGTTGAGAATGTAGCAACACGTGGGAATTCAACAATGCTCGGGGATAAATAATGAACGTTTGGCCCTTTTGCAGTCACATCTTTCATGGGCTGAATCTCCCCCCCACCCCCGGCTGTTGTGTAAAATCGATCCACCAGAGCGTCCATTTTGCAACCAGACATGGCATACTCGATATGAGAACGCCCATTTTGCAACTGGACAACATGAGAACACCCACTTGCAGCCGGTCTCTGTCTCTGTCTGTCTCTCTCTCTCTCTCCCTAGTTCGGCTCTTCAGGATGTTTATTTAAGTATGGTTACTCCCCATAGTCTAAGGCCTAGTCTAATGCCTGTCACTCCCCAAACCTCATCCTAAAGCCTCTTACTCCCCGAACCTGATCCTAAATTACTCCCCAAACCTTACCCTAAAGCCTATCACTCCCCAAACCTGATCCAAAACCTGTTTACGCCCCAAACAGTACTCCCCCAACCTTATCTCAATGCCTAGTACTCTCCAAACCTGACCCTGAAGCCTATTACTTCCCGAACCTTATCCTAAAGCCTCAACCCACAAGAGCTGGCAGCAGCTGCTCCCAATTTTCTAAGTTTCTTCCTGTCCGTGTTAAACCTAAAGAAACAGAAGTCCTAACTTAATGGCAGTATTGAATTTGGTTTGCTTGAGAACGCCCACTTTGCAACCTGACTCAACTTATTCGCATGTTGGTGCGGGGCAAAAAGCTTGATGTCAGCCAGCCAAGGGCTCTCCTGCAAGCCGCACTCTCAGACTCTCAGATCAGTAGGATCAGTGGCTGCGCACCTCTGCAGCCGAAAGCACTGGAAGCACTTTTGAAGAGGCAGAGGAGCCTGCGCCGGAGCCCGCCACGGAGCTTCGCAGCGAGCTTCCCGACGAGCGGAGCAGTGAGCCCGTTTCTTCGCAGAGCGTCGCTCTCTTGAAATTACGGAGTTTGGAAAGTCTGTAACAGTCTGTACTTACTGATGATTTAATGGTATATGTTTGCAGAAGTTTTGTGTCTTGCCGACGCAGCAGTTTTCGCCAGCAGCTTCTGGCCAAGGACGGCACGCCCACGAGCGTCGCATCATCCGAAGAGGTCCAAGCAGAAGCCAAGGTGAGGGTTCTGGGAAAAGATGTGCAGGGACGGAATGGCATACACACAACTGTAGGCGCGTTGACAACTCACGCTCTCTTCCGAAGCTTAGAGGCATGGAAGGCAAAGCAGGGCTGCAGTCGCATTTCCTCTCGATCGCCTGTTTCACAGAAGCCTGTAGTTCGCACGCATCTTCTCACATCTCCTTGAAGGCTTCCCTCCCAACTCCTGCTAGGGTTGAAGGATTCGTACTCAGGCTTCTATCCCCCCTCCATGTCCTCCTGGAGTTGAGGGCATCCCGGTTTTGGGTGTAGCTTGCCACCCCCACCCGGTCTCGGTTAAGAGTTTATAACGCTTGGAGTGATCTATCGCATACAGCGGCCAATCAGGTTTCCCCCACTGCATATGGCTTACGAAGCGCTGCAAGTGTGTCAAACCTGCTGCCCCGCAGTCCATGCATCAAAAAAGGGGTTTTGCAGCAGACGTGGGCACGGGAGAGTTGTGGATGTTTAGCAGGCTTCGGTCGTGCGTGTTGGGGCATGTGTCCCAGCTTCGGAACCGAAAAGAAGTGCAGGAGCGATTGTGTCGGAAATTGCAGAAGGCATGATGACGATGAGGTGGCTGCTGTTGACTGTTTTGATTTTGGCTTGGGGAGGTTTGCGACCGAGAGCGTCTCCAAGAACTTGCGCTCCGGATCCAGGCTCCAGCAACCAGCAACATGATTTGCACTGCAAAGCACTGCAACCGAGAACTCTCTCCCTGCAGAATTAGCACCACGTTTCTGCGCATCACGTGGCCGCTCGAGACCTTGAGCTTGCTGTGAGATGTTTTCGAGCGATTGTTGTTCCAGTGGGCAGGAGCTGCAGCATGAGCTGCGGGAGGAGCATGCCTCGTGCTCAGATGCAGGCGATCCAACCTGCTGGGTTGGCGGCTACAGTTACCAGGACCAAGACTTCTGTTGCAAGCGCATGCGCGTGAGGAAAACGGTATGAGTCAGACTGTCTGTCGACGTGTGAGGAGTGCTGCATTCCGCCGCCCGGAAACCCGCTGTGCTGGGATGCAGACTTCACTTATGCGCGCTGCTGCAGGCCGGATGTAACACCTGGGACTGGGAGTCTGAGAATTCGAGACCAAGCTGCTGATAGCCTGTGACCCCTACAGGTGATCGGCAAACGCGGCAGGCTTGGGTAGTAGCCAAGCCGCGTGAATGCCGGCAACATGCGTCGAAGCGAAGAAAAGTTGGATGCATGCATGGACCGTGGATGCAGGCATGGCCCCCACAAAATGGAATCACGAAGCCCTCAGTCACGAAACCGTCAGGTTAGAACTTAGAACACTCGGACGTTGCCATGTCAGCCTTGGGAGAGCAGAGGTGCATATATCAGACCTTGTTCCAAGCCTGGGAGATGCGAGTTTTGCACGCGTATCACAAACGCAACCACCTAATCGTCTACGGTAGTTAGGACTGGCAATCCTACTACCAGCTACCAGCTTACAGATGATATCACTTCCTGCACGCCTCAGACTCCTTTGCCATCTTGCACATGGCTCTGCAGTATGCCACGCCCTGGCCGCGTTTCGCAGACTGCGCCGCTCATCGGTCCGGCCGCGGGAGCTGGCTGTGGCCGTCTCGGCGGAATGTGCAGTGGCCATCCTCACTGGCGACTGCGTGCTGCGCCGGAGTTGGCGTTGCTGTTTCTGGCAGAAATGCGAAAAGCTTGAGAAGGCAAATGAGGCCAACACACCAGGAAGATCTCCGGGAAGATCTGCCAGAGGCCTTGGCAGATACCCTGACGTCCATTCGCCGGATCTTGAGCACAAGGCGGCCTCAGCTTCTCGGCCGCTTCATTGAAACACGTCATGCAGAAAAACATAGAGAAGGTAACAAAGCATATGTGTCAAGATGTATGTATGTAATTATGTATGTAGGATTGTAGGATTATGTAGGTCTGTTGCTATGTAGGTAGGTAGGTAGGTATGTATGTATTGTACGAATGTATGTATGCGCTTGGGTCGCCATTTCCTCTGGCTCCATGGTTTCCGTGAAGTGTTTCTTTTGCCGCTCGCCGAGGAGGCACGACGGAATCCACGACCACGAGCTGGCGCCGTTTGTGTTCAAGCACTGGTGGACGCATCTCGCGGTGCTCCTGCACCTGGCTCCGCATATTGCTCTCGCGAGTGTTTTCCGCTCTCTTGCGGGTGGCTCTCCGCGTCAGGCTAAGTCGGCTAAGTTTGCGTGAGCTGTATGAGCTGCGTAAATACTATGTTGAGGAAGGCGAAGGAGGAGGACCCTGGCCCACTGCCGGGCGATGCTTGGATCTCGCTACGCCTGGATGGCTGCCGCCACTCACGCTGGCACATCACAGCACATGCTTGAGCATCATACAATATCATATACACTTAACGCTTTCTGGGCACACCCTTGCGGGATGGGCAACTTGTGTGCTGGTCCGAGGATGGGGGACGATCATGTCTCGTCTGAAGAAATCTGGAATACTGGATGAGGGCTTTCGGAGTGAGATTGCGGAAGCCATGGTTGACACCTGCCGAGCCGCACCTTGTCCTCCAATGGGCTTAGCGGCTGCGGCTCAGAGGCTTATAGCTGAGCTGTGGCTGTTTCGCAGGCCCGGGAGTGGCTTCTGAGGTCATGTGTGAGTTCGGCGGAGCGCTGGGTTATACACACAGCATCTCGGCGTATGCCGTCCAATGCCACGCGCGCGATGTAGTTTGTCGCAGGTGTTGCATGATGTTGCCAGGCTGCCACTCAATTCACGCACAGTCTGGTTCATGACTTCCCGCAGCGCGGCCAGGTGACGAGATGACCATACTTGTACCTCCGGGCGAAAGAGTGTGCGAAGGTTCTGTGTCGTGGTGGGTGAGCACTGCAGCAAGCAGCCTGGCTAGCAGCGAGCGGAAGACACGAAGATCTGCGCCATAGGACATGTTGAGTCTCTCGGGGCTTGCTCGCGAGCTCATTCAGCGAACGCAAGTCACAAGTAGTCAACGACTTACCAGTGACTTACCATGTTGCTCTGAGGTGTCGCCAGCGCTGCATTCAACCGTTGCTTGACCCGGCTGGCTGCTGGACGAGGTGAGACGGGTGTGGGAAGGGGGGGGGGGGGGGGCGGGCAGCTTGCAGCTGGACACTGGAATGCAGCAAGGAGACCCATGCCCCTCCTGAACACCACGCATTCAATTGCGGATGTATGTTGTTTGTTTTGTTTTTTTTTTTTTTTGGGCTTGCGGTTTTGCCTTTAGTTCCTTTCCTTTCGCCTCTTCCAACTGTGTTATGCTTTCATTACTTATGGCCGTGTGTGTTGTATATTGGTATCTTGTGTTTTGCTTTCTGATTTGTTCTATGTTGTTGTGCCTTCTGCTTTTCTGCTTTTTGCATTCATTTTTGTGTTGGCTTTGCGATTTGTGTGCTTTTTTTCATGCCATTTCTGCTATGCGTTTCATGCTGCATTTTCCTGCAGCTTCCCCCCCCCCTCTCCCTTCTTTTGCGGACTGACGCGTCGCCACTCCTCAGTAATTTTTCCGACGATGCAGAGGACAGGGGTTGCAACAGAGAAGCTCGGCGAGAGCGTCCGGTAGTGAAAGCTCGTCCAGAGAATATGGGGGGCTTGGAAAAAGGAGAAAGTGGACGAGTTCGTCTTGAAAGGAAAAAAGAGGAGAAAGAGTATCTCTCCGATAAGCCAAAAAAACTACCACAACAACACCACAGCCACCTGTGGATCTCAGGTGGCACGAATCAGATGCGGCAGTGAAGCATGTTCTCACGTGAAGCAATGCCAGCTCCAAAACGCCGCGGGGGCCGAGTCGGGCCGAGGAAGCAGTGGGAGTTCGACCAGAGGCCGTCCAGCGCCCCTCCAAGAAACTGTTTTAAATATTGTAATGGGCTTGAAACCAGAAAACAGAAGAGTTCCCCAGGACCTAGAGAGCATCAATCTGAAACCTGGACCTATGCAAAGCGAAAAAGCTCCCAAAAAAGCTCCCAAACAGAATCCGGGGGCCTGTAAAGAGCAGCCTTCGGAGGTTTGCAGCTCCCGGAGATCGTCGTGGCACATTTCGACTGCCGCGTCGGGGTCTTTGCCTCCGCGCAGGAAGCCGAGGGCATGGTGCTCTGGCGCGCCGCGGTGCCCAGCCTCCAAATAGAGAGACACAGATGAAAACATAATGCAACATACTCGGAAAGCAAATTGACACGAAAGCATACAGGGACCCTCAGAAGTTGAGACTTCAAAACATGCGCATCAAGGACTGCAATGTCAACTCTGCGTCGGATGCCATCAAATTCTCGGATGCACCGTATGCTATTCGTGACTACAACACCATCCAGAAGCTGTCGGGTCCCCAAGATCGGCCACGTCGCTTTCTTCCATCGGTATAATGCAGACAGAGAGATGCGCTTTGGACGAGCAGGTGCTACTTGCAAGAGCACTCGGTTCTCCCACTGCAGAGACATCAGGCATACGGGTCGCTCATTGGAAGGAGGGTGCCTCAGAAGCCTCCAAAGTTTCATGTGCTTGCGCCCGCTTGGTGAACCTGAGGATCGCCAGTGAAGGTCGAGGCAGGAGGGCATGGCAATTCGGAGACCTCCAACCTACTGATGTGCGATAGAGTAGGCAAGGGCTGGGGGTGTTTGCTTTTTTAAATGACTTGCTGCAGACGTGCTGGTGCTGCTCAACGGTGGCTGCCATGCGCTGCCGCAGCACATCCTCAACCTTGCCCGGCTGGGCCCGCTCATCCCCAGCGGGTCAGGTCGGCCGAAGCATTCTTAGACAACTCTTCGTGGGGTCGATGCGGGGGCCTCTATTGAATAGTTGCTGGTAAAGCTACTTCATTGTTGAGTATAGGGTTATTCGACCAAGTGCTGTGAGTCCAAACAGGGTCTGACTACTATTCGTGGTTTTGAGGTTTGCCGGCCTCAGACCAGCCCCAGGCTCCATCAAAGTGTTCTTGTGCTTTTGCAAAAGATCTTCGGAGGTCGCAAGCAACGGGGGCCACCGAAAAAGTGGCGCCTGTGGAGGGGTCCTTGGAGAAGGTGGTTTGTGAGGCTGAGACGAGGCTCTGAATGGAAAGCGGTGCACACACCTTGGAAGTTGCAAAAATCATCAAAAGTCCAAGTGCCTTGGCAGGACTTGGACTGATTTCAGGCCATGGTGTTCTGCGGCACTTTCTTTTTTTGGTTGGAGTTTGCATTTAACATCCTTTTCAGCCTTAGCGTCTGGGAGGTCCTATATGTGAGCAGGCCTCCAAACTTGGTTTGATGGACTTCGTGGTCTGGCCAAGCACGACCCCTCAATGCCTCAAGGGCTAAAAGAATGGACGGTGTCCCTGCACCTGGCAAAACTGTTAAACAGGCTTCGAGCACAGCTGTGCAGTCCTGACAATCAGTCGTTTTTGTTGCTCAAGAAGGGGATTTCCAAAGGCTCTTGATAGCGCTGGGCAGACTGCAGCCCCGGCGCTGATGGTGTGTTGAGGCCATGTCTGAAGCAATACAGCCGCCAGAGCTGTCCTGGGGTTGCATTGCGCACCGTGCATGTCAGAACTTGCTCGCGGGGTCTGCACATGTGAGTCCAGATGTGGCGGAATTTCTGCTGTTCGATCAAAAAGCAAAGCAGCTTTGGCTTTGTCGATACTTGGGGCACTTGCCCTCTTGCAAAACGCACGCCCTTGCTTCTCCAGAAGAGGCCGCTTTGCAGAACCCACGACAACTGCAGTTGTGTCCGCGGCGCCCTTTCTTTGCATCCCTGGAAATTTCTGGTGGCCGTGCCAGGGCTGCTGTTTGGAGGATTACAGGGGCCATTGGTGGTTCGCAAGCCTATTGCGCAGCGCCGGCCATCTCAGGTGCGGAGTCTGCACGGGCCATAGGTTGGGCCTCAAATGAGACTCGGGTGAGCACGAAACCAGACACTGCCGTTCTGTGCGTCCTGCTTTCCGCGCAAGTGCTTCTGGTTTCTGTTGCAGAAGGCCCCCAAGGCCTTGTTGTGGAGCGGTGCCTTCGGCTGGACACCGGATTTCCAACTGCCTGTTTCGCTTGGTCGAAGGATGGGTCCCAGCTACTGGTCGGTGGTGCTGGGCAAATTCTTTGCTTTGCTTGGACCAAGAATAAAGGGCACGAAAAGACCGGAAGCCCAGAGCATCCGCTGTCCAGACACTTCTTGTGCAATGGCGGTTGCGTGGAGATTCATGCCGTGCACTCCACCGGCTTTCTATGCCGGGTAGACCAGAAAGTCCAAGAAACGCAGATCTCAGCTTTGATGTTGCCAGGAGGTTGCACTGCACCTGTCCTCCAGCAGCCTTTAGTGCAAGAGGTGGGCGAGTCAAATGTGATCGACTTGCGGGAGGATGGGCTCTGTTCGGCGCCCGCAGACCGGCGAAATCCGGCGGAGTCCGGCCTACAGATTGTGCCCGGTCATCGCTGCCTACTGCCACTCTGCTGCCCTGACCAAGCCCGGCCGGTCCAAGACGAGCCTCGGCCAAATCAGCAGAAAGAAACCCAGCGCACCTCAGCAAACTGTAACACATCACGACGACGAGAACAGCCAAGATTCAAAAGATTCACAACTAGCTCCCGTCCCCTCACAAGAGCACGCTGCCAGGCAGGCTTGCCACGCTTGCAGTGCGGGAGGGAGCTGAAGGTGGAGGGCGAGTTCGTTGCGGTTGCCGACGGCTCTGGGAAGGCCTGCGTCATCGTCGGGTCCTTCCGGCATGCTGAGATCTCGGTCTTCAGCTTGGCACCACCTCAGAGCTGGAAGCAGGCAGGTGACGGAGGTGACGGGGACAGCGAGTGGTGCCAGTTGACGAGCGTGGACCTGTCACCACCCTCGGCATCCATGCGCCTTTCAGGATGCCTATCTTGGACCACTTGTTAGCCCTAACTGAGCTGCTTTGCTTTGCCGCTTGCCTTTTCTCTCTGTCTCCAAGCCAGTAATTGGGGAAGAGTGGTGTGGCTGAGGGATAGAAAACTTCCAGAGTGGATACTCAGCTCTTCGAAGCCCGTGTTTGCTTCCAGGCCTGGCACTTTGGGGCTTAGAAGTGCATGCCCTCCTCTCCGAGCCCAGCGAGGGCATACTCGGCGCCTCCATCGCGCGGGAGCTTTGTCACAGGCACTTCACGAGATTTAGGGTCCACGTCTTGTTCAAGATGAGGACCTGAGGAGGTTTGAGCAGTAAGGTTGCTGAACGAGTAGCTTTGACGGATACGTGCAGTGACGAGCACAGTTTGCGTCATGCTGGCTAATGTACGGAGGACGGAATGACCGATCTGCAATTGCTTGTGTCATTTCTTTTCTCTCGCTCGGAATTTGTTCTTCTGCCTTGGCTTGCGACGGTTTTTGGACTTGTCTTAGGCATGTCTTAAGATTCCCCTGTGCCTTTATTCGTATGCTAGCCGCAAGTGAGCCATCTTGGCAGCGACACGTCACAAAGTGAGTGGGGTGCCTCTTAGGGTTTCCTGTGTCGCCACGCTGATGCATTGCAGGTCTCAAAAGCTGGGCGCCGCTCAGATTCAGATCGAAGAGCTTGGAAAGCTATCTTGAAGCGTGCAGAAACACAAGTGTCATGAAGTGTGGGCTAAGGACCACTTCGCCAGTCAAGAAGCTGCCCCTGTGCGGCAAGCCCATGAGAACCGCAAAAAGTTCACTTGAGGAAGTGAGCCGAAATCAGCTATGTAAAAACGGGAGAGTCTGGGAGGGAGAAAAGGCCATGGCACCTGCAGCGTCGCTTGTCGTACAGTTGTACAAAGCAAGACCTAAGGACCTAAGGGCACTCACAGTGACTTAGGGCAGCTGGGGCCCATCGTGCGGCCCATCTAATTGCAAGGCCTCCACAATTTGGGGGGTGAGAATTCTCTGCCAATGGCGTTGTTAGTGTCATGAGCAAGGACGCATCGGAGTCATCGGAGAACCCGAAGTCGCGGGACCAGGACCCGTTGGGAGGTCTTTCCGTCTAGCGGGGGTGGCAGCAGCTGGGGCAAAGAGCGCATTGACCTTGGGCCAGGCCTTGGTGAGGATTGCAGACGACGTAGCTGGCATGCGCCAGGAGATGCAAAGCTTGCGAGACCCCTGGCCGGCTTGTGGGGGTTGCAAGGTGAATCGCCACGCAGCATTTGCACATATTTGTCCATACAAATGTAAGAGATATACGCACGGCGATTACAAGAATCATGTACCTGCGACCATTTCCAGGAGTGCTTTGTGGAGTTCAGTCACGACTTCAAGCGCCTGACTTCTGCTCTGGAGATCTTGGCGAAGAGGTGAAGAAAGGAGGTTAACAAATGAGGTGAGAAGAGGAGGTGAAGAGTTTCGAGGTGACGAGAGGCCAGCACTGGCCCAACGAGTCCAAGGCGATGATCACAAGGAGATGTCGGAGTGTCAGCGAGTTGGACTGCTCGGGCCGCTCTTCGCTGCTTCGCTCTGAGTCCAGTCCATGTCGGCTTCGAAGAGGACCAGGATGGGGCCCATAGCCCCGCCTGAGAGGCAGACTCAAAATGCACCGGTGCTTGACCGGCTTCACACAGGATGTCTTCACCCCTAAACTGCAACTACATCGCAATGCCAGACTCACGAGGCCAGATGCTGATGGACGGCGGGGGTTCTTGGCCCAAGCTGACGCAACAAAGCATAGGCGCGCAGCATGCAGACATATGCGGACATGATGCACATGGGCTCGTAGGAACGTGTAGGTAGGTAGCAGTCTGTGATGCTGTTGGCCCCCCCTAACATGCCACATCTTGGTGTTCGCTTATTCAGCATTTTTACAGGGCCCCATGGCCCATGGATGGCAGAACTCGACGAAACAAAGTCGGGTGTGCCATCGATGCAGGGCGAGATCGGCCAAAGGACTTGGGGTGAAAAAAGAAGTTAATTCTAGGCCTTGACGGGAGCTCAAGCGCGAGTGAAGCGCGAGTGGATCCATGCACATGTGGGATCATGTGGGACGTGGGATGAGGTGCTGCCAACACGCCCAACGCCAAGCTGACGCCCACTGCGAAGCCGAAGGTGAAGCCTTCACCTCGAGCTGCGCGGACAGCAAGCCCTGCGGTCTGCGCGGGCCCTGCTGCATGCCCTGCTGCAAGCCCTGCAGGCTTGCGCAGCTCTCCCCAGCGCACTCCGCGGCAGTCCTTGCAGCTGCAAGAGATGGCCTCGACATGCGAAGACGCTGTCAGGCGCATCGATGAGCTTAGTGCTGCTACACAGCATTTGCTGAGAGAGCTCGGCATCGTAGGCATAGGAGGGACGAGTCCACGCATGAATCTAACCAAGCCACCGCGGTCGAACCCCTTTTTTGGCACGCGACCTCCGGCAACGAACGCCGTCGTTGCCGCTCCATGTGGAGCAGCCCAAGCAGAAGTCCCACAACTGCCCAGATATTCGCGGCCGGAACTTGCGCCAGCAATGCAACCACCAGGTGCTGAGCCTGTCACGCAGAACGCCAGCATGTCGTTCATACCGACCTCTGCCCTTCAGTCTTTGGAACAAACTATTGCTTTGCATAGACCTGTTCCTCTGAGCGCTAGCCGGGTAGTGCTTGCATGCGGGCGTTGCATTGATCTGAAAGAACTGTACCCCGAGTTTGCGCGCAACATTGCTGCAAATGCTAGCCAAAGACAGCGGATCTCGGAAGATCTTCTGAGCCGCCAGCTCAGCCAAAAGATCCTTGGCATCTACAGTAGATTTGATCCGACGGCATCAACCCTGACATGGTCTCGCGGTCGACTACGGGACTTTGTGAAGGCATGCTTCACAGACCTAGCGTTGATGCTGCCCACAGACTCGCAGATCTACAAGATGTACACGCACTTCGACCCAGAGTTAAACATGTCTCTCACGGCGCTCGAAAGCATCTGTCTAGTTGAGGCCTTGATACGAGCATCCGTGGGCATTGACATGGAGACCATCGAGCCCATCGAGCCTATCGAGCCTATTGGAGGGCCTATTGGGCATTCCGAGCGGGACAACACATCCCTTGAGTTCGAGCCAGGCTTCGACCATCCGACATTCTTGGCCGAGCAGTGGGTTTCCCAGTATGTGCCTTTGCCCGTCGATGGGACCGTCAGCATTGCCTACTCGACGGGAGTGGCCATCCATTTTGAAGACTTCTCGAGGATGCTTCAGAGCTTGGCTGCGCTGAATGCCTCGCAGCGAAGCAACATACTCTACAAGATTGCAAGTTGCGACCTGCTCAAGCACGCCTTGGAGATCTTCAGGCGCCATGATGACGACGGTTTTCTGACGTCACGACAGCTCGAAGGATTTGTCACAGAGGTCTTTGTTTCAGAGGGGTTGGTGCCACCAACTGCAGAGCATGTCGCAGCTTTCTACGACAAGTTCGCCGGACCGCAGCAGAGACTGAATGCCAGTGAGTGCCTATGTTTGGTAGATGCGCTCTTCCGTGCTCTACTGCATGCCGGCACTCCTCCTAGCCAAAGACTTGCTGCTTCGGAGGCTTTCATCGAGGACTGACCAGCACACATTCTGAACTGCAACCGTAGCTTGACCGCAACCATCCTGAACCCTAGTTTGCCCCCTGCAGAGGAGCGCGCTGAAGGCGACCTGTTTGAGATGTGGCTGCATCGGCACAGCGGGGTTTTGTGAGTGCGGCCGTTGTTTTTGTTTTACCTGGTCCATACATGTAGATGACACATCATGGAGGGGGGATTCTTAGGTGTGAGCCATAGAAGAACGGCCCCTTACTGAGAACTCTGTTCGCTCCATCCTGCTTCGGAATGGTCTGGCAGGGAAGCCCGAAGGCTGGGAGGTCCAGGCCGCCCAAGCCGGGGCCCCAGAGCGCGTCTCTGTTGCGATTTTGCTCTCATGATTACATTGACATGTGAGTTCTTCCGAAATTGTTAACCCAGGAAGCTCCTCAAGCGCAGAATCCCCGACACCATCCTCACGAGGAGTTTACGGAGCCTCGATCCATTTCCTCGGCCAGGGCATGGGTCGCTTCTGTGGCTCGTGGTCTGCCACCCCTGGAACCCCTGAAAGACTCCGCTTTGAGCTCTGCACAACGGTTTGCTCAGCTGGCTTTGGAAGTATTTCTAGAACAGCCGACAGCCATGCAGGGCCGACTCTTCTACCAGGGACACAGGCAGCAGGAGATGAGGAACTTCCTCAGCAGCCTCTTTGACAGAGCTGGGCTGCCGCCTTCCGCCTCGACCATGGTCTCGACTGTCGCCGAGCAGATCGACCTGCAGAAATCGGGATCCTTGGACGTGACGCAGTGCTTGCTCCTTTCAGATGGGCTGGTGCGCCTGGCGGAGGGCGCTGGTGCCTCCCGCCGTGAACGGAAACCCCATGAAATTCGCCATGAGCCGTTCCCTGGCAAAGGCCGGCGAGGGCCCCCCCACCCGTCGCATGAGTCGCCTCGCACCCCTCTTTCGCCTCCGCTGAGCAGGTGAGCCTGACACTGGACGTGACGTGGCATGGGCTGACCCAGGGACCTTGCAGCAGGCACGTAGTCACGTCGGGGTTTGAGCTTCTTAAAGGCTTCAAGACGAGAGTCTCGAAGAGCTGTGGTACACATTTGTGGTATATGTAATAGCGTCTGGCACAGGTTGCTTCCCAAGCGTTTGCTGCATGCGATCAGCTCGGACATGGCTATTTGACATGGTCCGAGGCCAGTATACTTGCTGCCACAGCTTAAGCCAAGTTTCCTCGGGTCTGCGTGTCGGGAGTGTGAGGTGAGATGCTTCATTGCCATGATCTTCCACGGCTTGGGTCACTCGCCTCATCTTACAGCAAGCCATGTTTGCTTGATTATGTTTGCTGCAGGCCTCATGCAAGCCGCATGCTGCCACACTGCCACATGCTGCTGGACATATTGCTTAGCACGGCCGAGGGTTGACAAATCCGCTCACTGAGAGCGACGTGTACAAGCTGTATGCCCGCTTTGACGAGGAGCCCTCGGACACATGACCTCTCTTTGGTTTGATTCAATGTGATGTTGTGTACGTATAAAAAAAGCCTTTTTGCACTCGGGTGCTCTCAGTGATGCTCGCAGTCTACTCAGATGTGCTTAGCCCTGAGGACCACACGGCAAGACTGGGGATGGATCAATGCCTTCGCTTAGCTCGAGCTGCCGTGCCCCAAAGTGGGCCCCCCCTCCTTTAATTGCCCAGAATTACACGCACAATCTGAATTAAGTGAAAAGTGACTCAGTTACACACCGACTTGCGGGCACGGAGCGACTTAAAAAGCCATGCAGCGCTTCTCTGGTGACCATGAAGAGAGCGAAGCATGAGAGCGAAGCGAGCGAAGCATGAGAGCGAAGCGAGCGAAGCATTCGGCTATGCAGACAGCAATGAGTCGTTGAGATATCGCTGTCGAGAGCTGGCTTCTGACAGTCTCGAGGCTCCAAAGCTTTGACCGCCTAAGCCCCTCTTTTGGATCTCGGACATTCTGGAACGCACCAATCGTGTGCTCCTGGCTGCAATATGCCGTGATGGTTGCTGCGTGACTGATGAGTGCATCATGCCACATGCACCGTGCACTGGAACATTGCGTTAAGGCGTTAGCAAGACTCGCCATGTACGTCCCATCCACCGGTCCGATGATGCCTCCCGACTGAGTCTTTCTTTTCGCATTGTCCGAGCCGATTTCTGCGCAGTCGCCGCAACCTCCTCGTGCAGGTCAAAGCCCTACATGGTGCAAGAGCCGGGTGCAGTCGCTGGCACTGGGTTTGGCCAACCTCTCGCGCCACTCAGCTGGAAAAAGCGGCAATGGACGAAAGCTTCAGGACAGCTTAAGATTTGGATTCAAGTGACTGAAGTGACTGAAGGCCGCAACCTTATTTCCTACAAGAGCCGACAAGCGCGATAGCTGCACCGGCTGCGTTTCAAGATCCGGGGGTTCCAATACCACTTCCTACTATACAAGGATGCCTGGGTTGTTGCACTTGCTTTTGTCGGCTTCTCCTCTGCTCTTCAGGCTCTTGACTCGATTTGTCAGGAGCTCCTATGGCGAAAGGCATGAACGGCATGATGAACGGCATGAACGGCATGAATGGCATGAACGGCATGAACAGCTTGAACGGCGCAACGAACGGCATGACGAACGGCCCGGGCCTGAAGGGCGGCGACCAGATGTTGTAATGCCGCTGAGTGCTGTACTGCGTCGTCCGATTCCAAGGCCTGCGGAGTGCGCGGGCCAGCGCAGGGCATGCACCACAGACGGCTATCGATGATGGAACTGCGGCTGTCTTCCTGCAGCAGCCTCTCGGCTCGTGGGTATATGTGAGCATGTGGCATGGCGCGACTCAACGTGTCTTGTGGCAAGCGAGGTATTTCACCCTCATCAAATCACATTGCGAAACGCGCTTGGCCAACAAGAAAGCGGCCATGAGGGAACTGAACGGCACCTCGGTGGGGGTGCAGGGCTGTAGCGGCTTTTTTGGCAGCCGCTGTCTTCAGCTGGCCGGAAGCCTCAACATGAGTTTAACATGCCTATACATGCCTCAGCCCCAAGCTTCTCGCAAGGCAAGCTGTTCCCGCTCATCCTAGAGGCTTTTCATCGGCACGACAGGGATGGTGACGGCGTGCTGAACAAGCAAGAATCTTGACTCCTAACAGTTCATTGCAGCGCAACGTTTCAGATCCGGCATGACTGTGGAATCACACAGTCCACCTTTGCCGAGGAGGCGTACATTTTGTTCACTCTCTTCGTCTCGGACAGGCCGTGCCTGACGGTGGAGCTTGTTGTGTGCAGCAGTACGCAGCAGCGCGTCGAGCATGCAGCGAGTCTGAGTAGGCTGGGCTTTAGCGACGCAGCACGTGCAATGGTCTATCAGCAAACTGGCGAGTCCGAGAAGGCCGTGTTGACAGAAGCGTGTCGGGAACGTGCGTGAGAGTCCACGTGCCCACCATGCTGTGTTTTGACATATGGTTGCTGTGGAACTCCACAGGCAGCTGACCGCGTGGCACAGTACAAGAAGTTTAAGGCCGGGAAGGTTTTGACAATTTGAGGGTGCCAGGATGTGCCAGGCCCGCTGGTGTGTCGATTGTTTCCTCGCTGGAGAATGGTCGGATTGCAGGAAACTTACGATGCGCGAGCATTCCAGACTTTCGCTGCAGACGAAGATGGCTATGTGCAGCTCCACGAGGCGCCTTCAAAGTACCTCTTCCAAAAACCTTATACAACACTCCCTTAAACACTTAAACTCCCTGAAATTCTTGGGAGTGTGCGCATGGGCATCGTTTGAGGGAAAGAATGATCAACGTAAAGAGTCTTTCAGAACGAGGCTTTCGGACAGTCTCGAGACTCCTACTTTTCCGAAGCTTGCGAGTTGATGCCTGTTACAGAATGAGATAGTTTTTGAGCAGTTCAGGCGTGATTTCACATCCCTTCCTATTTTCGGTTGCGTTCCTGCAGAGTACAGACATGGCTGAGTGCCCACAAGATGCTTCTGCGGCTCGTTTTGTGCTTGTGTCCGCGTGTTCTTTGTGTCTGTCACGCTGCAGCCAGACATAAGTCCACTGGAGCTTTGTGTCAGGTGATTTCCGCGCTGTCTCTCCACACCGAGAAGCACATGGCATTGTTCAAGGCTTCTGAGTCTGACCCACTGATGAAGACTCTGATGAAGCTTGCACTCCTCTGCAACTAGCAAGGCCTTCGGACTTCAAGAAGCAGATGACGAAGCGGAACAGTCGTATTACGTTGACCACTATGCCTGATTCACGACCCTTGCCCAACTCGTCCTGCTTTGTTGTGGAGTAATGATGAGCTGCTGTCCTTTGGTGCATGGCGCATGTCGAGACGAGCAGGACACCGAACCGAGATTTTCCGAGCAGCTGCAGAGGCTCCTATTGATGCCGAGAGCTCAGCCCCGAGCCTTGTTCGGCAGAAGTATGCAGAAGTGTCGAAGCATTGACTCAATGGTTGCATCGCTTTGTTGTGTTCCAGTGCCTGAGAGGATTCTGGAAGATTTCCTTTGGATCCACGCCTCCGACCACTGACAGTCGATTGGCTAGGCGGCTAGCGGCTACACAACTTTGAGAAGCTCGGCTGCGCCGGCCATGAAATTTTAGATCAAGCACGGGAAAGGTACGACGCAATCGACAGCAGCGTTATGTGGGCACTCTTTGAAAACACCTGTTGCGTCTGTGCTTGATGACCAATCGCCAAGCAAAGCTTGCATCTCACCAAGTGAGTGATGGCCTTCCAGCCCTGTCTGCTGCCACGGCTCCGCCACACGTCTCCCATGCGCTCAGTTCGAAGCAGACTCGGTTGTTATGCTCTCACATTCAATTGTTTGTTTGCACCATTCGCCCGCCAATCAGTACCAAAAGAAAGGGCCGCTGCAGGACAGGGAGCAAAGATCCGTGAAAGTCTGCGAAGTTGTGTTTAGTGTCAAGGCATGCAATTGACCGCCTTCCAGCGGCCCAAACGCAAAAGCCCACGCGTTTCAAAGCTCTCGGTGGCTGCATGGTCTCCACTTACCAAAGCGCGTATTGCGGTAACTCATATGCAAGTCCGTACCGATATCTGGAGGGAGTTGCCGGACTGGGGCATCAGGTCAGAATTGGCAAGGGTTCTTGGCCTCAGGTATCGACCAATGGGCCAACGTCTTTTACCAGCCGGAGTCGTCTGCACTAGCAGCGAGAAAGGTTCCGAAGCCATGCTGCCTGCATTCAAGTTGTGCCCGATTCTACGCGCAGGAGGATTGGAGTGGGGCCGCATTGTTGGGATCTTGGGATCTCAAAGTGACCTGAACGCTTGCGAACTGGTTACCTGGTTCGCTATTTAGGTTCACCGTTGCTGCAGAGCAGGTCCGACCTGCCCGCTGGTTTGAGAAGACGGGCAGAGTTCTACCGACGAGAATTGCCGACCCCTTAAACAAATGTACTGGCTTCACGTTACAAGTGTTGTTCCGGCGCAGACACCCTATACTGTACCAGATTCAGGAGTGTGCCTGAGAAGTGCGACACCCAGACGTGCAAAGTGCCTATAAGCCAATGCCAAGGCAAGGCAACATTTTGCTTTCGCTGGGTGCAGGAGTGCATCCAGGCGTTCGCTCAGCTCACCCGCAAGGGATCCTAGAGCAGGGATCTCGCCCAAAGCAGGAAGCGAAACGCGAAGAAGCAAAGCAGAATGGAGCAGCGTTTAAAGTTCCTTATCTCCCTCTGTGGGAGTTTTTCGGGTTCTCAGGCACCACGCCGGCCAAAGAGGCTCAGCCGGCCCATGTGCAATTCGCCACAGTCTCAGTATCCATCTCTTGTTCCCAGTCGCAGCGGCATTGGCTACGCGAACGAGTGTAATCTCTTCCCTCTATTGTTAAGCGAGCGCCCCCCCCCCCCCCCCCCCCACAAATTCGGAATAGGGCTTAAAAAGGCGGGGTCGGTTTCGGCAGGTGTTTTATGGTTGGGGGGGCGGGGGTTTTAATATATACGTACAACATTTGAGAGAGAGAGAGAGAGAGAGTGGATACAGACATTTGCAGCAGGCAATACAAATCGATGCGTCGACCACCTCGGTCCGGCACAAACTCTAGATGACCCGTTGAAGGTTTGCTTCTGGGCCACTTAAGGGGCTCTTCAGCTTAGGGCACTGGTGTTGGAAGACCCCCAAACGTGGGCCACAGAGCCACCAGATAGAGCTGAGCACCAAACTCGAATGAAACACTCTCCAGAGACTCCGGACCCCTCAACTGGCGCTGGGCGGGCCTTGTGATGGGTTCATGGGATAGACCGAGGAACTCAATTTTACGACTGCACGTGAAATCTTTGCTCTCGAAAGTGAACTGAAGCAACACATCTTTTGTGATTTTGTAGATGTAGAGAAAGTCGTAGACAATGATACAATTGACGTGTGTGTGCACTTCTTGAGACCACCAGCGCCGCTCGCAGGTACAATCCCTTCACGTCATGCGAGCCGCCGCGGGGCAAGTTCTGCGGGTTCCCGGCGCACATAACTAGGACAGCTGGGCCCAAACTAAGAGAGAGAGAGAGAGAGAGAGAGAGAGAGAGAGAGGGGAAAAAAAGCATCGTCAGACGCGGGAGCGGGGCACGCCTTGGCGCAGTAAGGGATAGGGCTGGAAAGAAGGAAGGAAGCGAGATTCGGAGATAGGGAGATAAGATTGGGAGCATGCAACGTGCCCTTCATGGTTCGCAGGATGTTGCCAAACCCTCCTGATCCTTTGGGATTCACTTCCCACGGGCTCAACCCAGCCCAGGACTCAGCAATTTTCCAATTGAAATCATGTCGCTGCCTTCCGTGCATGCGTGTACAGTACTTGCTTAGTGACGTGTATGAGCTAGCACCTTACAAGGAGCTGGCACATCGAGAGTTCCGTGGGCGCGCAAGTGGCTTCCCAGTTGGCGGGTACCCAGCCAGCGGCATAGCATGGCCCCGCATGCTGGAATCTCAGACAGAGACTGGAGAGATTTCGTAGGTCTTCAGTGCGCCCGTGATCCACCAAATTTCCTCGACGGAGGCTCCAGAGCAGATGCGCACTAGGTCAGCACAGTGACAGCGGCAAGAAGTTTCAAAGTTCCCGCAGGACTCACCAGCGCCTTGGCGCCATGACCCCGGACAACTTGAATTTCATCTATTGGGGCTGCTGCCAATCCTCGCCCTGCTGTCGTTGGGTTTATCGGCTTCGTTCGATTTGTCAGGCCTGTACGCAGAGCTCGAGCAGAATCCACGTGGCCGTGCCAGCCGAAGGTCGCTAGCAGTGTCAGGGCTCACGACTAGGCTGTGCAATGACACGATTTCGACGAAGATGGCTATCAGCCAGTGGCACTCTGCATGCTGGTCCATCCGGTTGAGTTTCATCTTCCGTGTCCCTGTCAGGGGCATGCTGTGAGATGGTGCTTGCAGCCAAGTTGCCGATGCAACAGGGTGCGAAGTTCCCTCGCGAAGCTCTCGAATACGCGCAAAGCGCGTCAGCAGCCAATGCTTAGCAAACGTGCAAATCTCCGGCCAAGAGCTGCCTGCCATGCGGTTCAACAGGTTCGTTTAGAGGGCATAGAGGTTTCTCGGGTGCCTGTGAGCATGTCTACACGTGTTACATGTTGCACTCCCCTCGTGTTGGTTTGTCCTCGTGCCGCCCTCAGAAGTTAGGAGGGGTGTGTTCCAGCAGCTTTGTGTTCTCGCAAGCTGGTTCGTTGTCCACTCTTGTGGGTGTGGTGCGTGTTTTCTTGGCATCTGGCGTTGTGTAGGGCACACTCGGGCCCGTTCGGAGTATTTGAGAACCCTTTTTTGGGGCCTTTTTCGCGCTGTTTCGGAACTTGGCATGTTAATTGGGTAAACCTCCTTGGCTGGCAGCAACGTCGTGGAGCCCGGAAGCCCACACGAACTTCGACTTCCGCTTTTTGTCCAGTCGCGAAGGGTCGAAGGGTCGAAAGAGTGTCCTCGAGTGTCCTTGACTTCAGCTCTCCGTACCAATCGTTCTCAAAAGTGGCAGAACATGTTCGCCGTAGCTAAACCCTCTCCGTGGAAAACTGCCTTGTTGTCGTCCCTTTTGTACCTTCGTCGCATGTCCAAAACAGTCACGAGGATCCGCAGGCCTCGATGCTGTCGTCGTTTCTGGGGCCCCGGGCCTGCATGTCTTCTTCAACATCTCTAAGCTGGTCTGATGCCGAGAACGATGATCCTGCTCATGGACTTGTTTAGACACGCACCTTTGGGCTACTTGGCTCGAAGAGCTTCGGAGTAGAGCGTTCATGGTCCACTGCCAACCCTTATGCAGAGACCTCAGAGGGAAGAAAAGGTTCATGTCACTGCGGCTCAGTTCTTGAAAAGCGCGGAAAAATTATCAACTTCGCATCGCAGGATCCTCGGCTGTGCCCCCGAGTGAACGGAAGGGGCCCCTTGGCGTTCGCACTTGCTTTGCTGAACTTTGGACTGTAGCCCTCTTCGATTCTCTTCCTTTTGGAGAAGTTTCCGGGCTGTTTCGTGCCTTTGCTTGTCACTCAGGGTGCTAGCAGCTGCTGGCGCTTGCCATGGGTTTCTTCAAGCTGGGGCGGCTGGGGCCCTTAAGCCCTTGGCACAAGCTGCGCCATTCAGAGGAACCTGAGAACTCTAGATGCCGCTCTTGCTTCAAAGATTTCGTAGGGCTTGTAGCGGAGCCTTCCTTCCCGAGGCTGGAGAAGGGAAAGTCTCAGGATGGCATGCCTCGCCAGGACACGCGTGCCAAGAGAGCATAGCATACACCCGGCTGTCCAGAAAGCTGCATTCGCCTCGCTGTGCTTCAGTCTGAGATTGATCTCAGCTGTCAGGCAGACCGAAAAGAGGGCGAACCTCTCTTGGATGCCACGCAGGCCTGTGAGTGCTTGCAGTGCTTGCAGCCAAGACATGATGGGGCAGCCTAGAAAAAGCTCTGAAGGCGGATGCACAGCACAAGAAGAGGGAACCAGAAGGCTGGCGAACTGAAGCGCTTGCACGCGCTGTGGACTCCTGCACCTTGGGTATGGAATTCTTCACACTATTAAGACATCATTGAAGAGGCATGTCCGCGGCGAAGCCGGTGGCCGAAAGCCGTTCTGGGGCAGGGGGCCGAGAGCTCTTCCCGGCGCTTCCCTCTGTGTTTCCAATCGATAAAGCTTTTGACACAAGCGCTCCCTTGCTCAAACTGACACATACTGTCACAGAAGCTGTCACACAAGCTGTCACACACAAAGAATCACATAAACTGCAAGTTTACACACCTTGTTCCACGAGAGCTCAGGAGTCAATTGGCTGTTGCGTTCTGGTGATCTTTGGACCCTTCAGCAGATAAGCAACATCCGGAACCCATCCTGAAGCTCCCTGTAGATACTGTAGATGCGGTTTGTCAACTTCAGCGTGGGAGTTTCTGCTCTTCCGAGGCGGCTACACGTGTTCAGGTGGGGGCAGCTGCGTCAGCGCTGTACAAATTATTGTTTCCTGTTCTCTCTCTCCACTTCACTTCTTTTACCTTATAGGCTAACTTATAGGCGCCTTCTTCATTTTCCCCCTCTCAAAGGGGTAGTCGCACTGTCCATCTGACAAATAGGCCGGCCTCTCCGTGAACGACTTCATTAGCAAGACGAAGAATCAGCAGCGCCAGGCAGGGGGTGTTGATAGGCCCTCTGAACACTTTTAGACTTCACCTCGGACGGCACGCGGTCTTTGATTCTCTTGAGTACTGAGAATCCCTTTGTTGCTCTCAGGGTTTGAAGCCCTCCGGGCCGGAGCTCATAGCGCACCTCGGTGGCCACATTCGTCATATTCGTCTGCTCCACCAACGTACATTCCCCTCTCTCGACCCCCCTTGAAGGTACGCACGCTACCTGGGAATCGACCCTGTGGCAGACCATGACCTCTTGTGGATCGCTGTGGAGGCTCTCCGTATCCGTGCATCTGGCCAGAAGAGTTGTTGAAGCTCGCGGAAAGCAGAGGCCCTAGAAGCACCCCTACCCTCCGATTGGACGGAGCATTTCGACAGCAGCGCATGGATCTCAGAAATCGGTGAAGACTTTCAAATTGACAGATAAGCACTTCACCGAGGACCGAGTGTTTTATTACAATGCATCGACGAGAGTTAGCTCGTGGTCTGCCCCCAAGATCCTGGCATCGAGAGAACCTTGCAAGAGAACTGGGCAACACAAGCGCTCTGCATCGCGTCCCTCAAACAGGACGCATCCGCTCGAGCACGTTTACCGAGAAACGTATAAGACCATTGTGAACCTGCGCAACTCCAATATGTCAGCGCAGGACCGGCGCAGCAGACCGGCAGAGCGAATGTCATGCACCAATAACCTTGTACGTCAAAAATGTGTGTGTAAACATGTCTGGGCGTCCTCTGTGCCCGTTTAAACAAAGACCCTCTGTGTGTGTGTGTGTGTGTGTGAGTGTGTGTGTGTGTGCGCGTGCGTGTGTTCTCTGTGGGTGTTTGCCTGCTTGCTGCCCGTCTGTCAGTCAGTCCGCCTTTTGTGTTCCGTATACTTGCATTGTTTTTCGTACAAGAGTCGAACGGTACATTCCTCGGAATGCAGACTGTCCAGCCACGGATCCATGCAAACGCTGCCCCTCTTTTCAGGAGCGAGGGGACGCCCTGTCAAAGCTACAGGCAGAGGTTCGTCAGATGGACCAGGCTCTTTCCTGCATCTCATGTTCAAACTTGTTCACTCTGTGGTAGCTGGTCATGTCTCTTCGAGGAGACACAGAAGGAAGTGGCAAAGTGGCCTCTGCCTCGGAAATTAGCAGAGCACAGAGTGCGGCAACCCTGCTGGAAGCGGACTTAACGCCAAGGTCCGAGCATCAAGACGAGCAGGGCAACAGATTCTATTTCAACAAAGAGGTGCTTTCAGAGCGTGTTTCTTTTGAAAGACAACCATCATGGGGGGGGGGGGGGGGGGGGGGGCGGGGGTGGAATCCGGTCGCCTGAAAAACATTCTGTCATGATGGACATGGTGAGACATCCAAAGCAGGGCCCCCGTAAATCTCATGCCACCGGGGAAAGTTGGCAGAGAAAGTCTATAAAAAGGTGTCTGTAGAGCCCTTCGAGTTCTGATTGAATTTTTTTGAAACTTCAGGCAGTTCTCTGGAAACGTCCTTTGCGTTCGGTGTCTGGGCAGGAAAGGCAGAGTACCTGGACAGACCCGCGCCCCGCCAAGTGCCAGGCGCGCTTGCTCACAATGCGATAATGCGACCTAGCTTGGATGAACGTGATGAAAGTGGTCTCTCTTTAAACCCGTCTTGGAGCATCAGTCAGGTCTTGTATCTGAAGATGAAGGCCTTCAGAATACTGCGGCTTGGCTTCACTTGGTCCTTTGCTGCAGTGGCCCGTGACTTCTCGTCTTTTGGGTCACCTCGTAGGATGCCAAACTGAGAGCATCTGAGAGCTGTGGCTCTCCGATTACATCCGATCATCTTGTAGAATGAATGGTGCGCTCGTGAAAGATGCCTCCTGCCCGAGTGATTGCCACCGCCAAGCCAGTCAGCAATGTAGGGCCCCATGAGTCGTCCGGGGCTACTTGCCTGCCGAGTATGGCCATGCGGCCATGCGGCCAAGACACGTGGCACATGCCCATTCGACAAAGCGGCCGCAGTCGACAGCAGCTGTCCCCTTGAGCAGTTGGTGGCTGCGAGTGGCATCGCCGTGGCAGCCGTAGGCGGGCCCGTGGTCCTCCATGGAGCAGGCGGCGTCTCAACTGGACAGTCGAGAGCTGGAGCGAGTCGAAGGGCGGCCCCAAGCGAAGAACTTCCGGAAAAAAAGCGCAAATTCCGTGCATCGTTCCGGAACGCTACCAACGTCGGATTGGTGAGCTCCCAAAAATCTGGGCTAGTCAACAGCTTGAGTTTCCGATGTCAGATGTCATGTGAAATTGCAAGGTCAAGCACAGCGGGAACACCAGGCTTCGTGGATCCGAGCAAGGACCAAGTCAAGCTGGAGGGTTCACGGCGTTCATGGTGGGTCCAAACCGTAACTGGGGCGGGGTCAGCACATGTTAGCATCAGAATCCAATGAATGCTTAGATGCATCTGATTTAAGTGTTTGGATACGGTTTGTTCAGTTGGTGTCAGTGACCCTGCAAAAAGCAAGCTGCCACTTCAGTTAGCTGCCATCGCTTCGTTCACAGACGCACAGGATTCCACGGGCTCTCGCTATGGCTCCATGTTCGGTGGGGTGCTTGCAAGCCGCAGCATCTGCTCACACGGAAATGCGTGGAATGCGGTGGGAGTGCACCCTGGGCCCGCATCTGGCTGCTCATCAGGCTCCGACTACACGGAGACCCCGATCAAGTCGAGGCAGCGTCTTCAAATCATATGTGAATGCCATCAGCCTCGTTGCTGGCAGAGTGCCACAACACATGCAAGGACGGAGAAGAAGCCGTCCAGCGACTGCGTCTCAGACTTTCTCCCTTCAATGCGTGGGCGCAAGCAAAATTTAGCTGCAGCTTTAGCAGCACCGTTGCTACTGTCTGAGGCCAGTGACGAGGTCAGTCGTTGCACTCACGCAAGTGTTTAGATCGTACATGGGCTTGGGTTGCCGCATGCGGGTTCCTCCGGAGGTCATTGATCTTTCCAAAGATGGGCCGGAGGAGAGGAACTCGCCCAGGCAAGGCTGCACATTTGTGAACATTTGTGACTTTTGCCACACTGTTGGTTCCATTGCTGATCATGCTTGCTCGCGTTTCTGTTGCTGATGCGGCCTTGTTTCTACGTTTCGGACACCGCTTGGTATTGGGAGGGTCTAGTGGCGACATGCCGACAGCAGCTCGGCTGCTGGATGGGATGGTCTGGCTGCAAGAAGTAGTCATCACGAGGAGGTAATCAGGCTTCTCCAGGGAAGGACCAGGAGGGAGCGCAAGATCGAACTTATTTTTCACATGGAGTGGAAACCGATGTGCAGATGCCTGCGCGCAGAGTCTGAACTCTTGCCAGTGCCAGCGATTGCTACGTGATTGCTACGTGATTGCTACGTGGTTGCTACGTGATTGCTCTTGCTTCCATGATTGTTGGCAGCTTCTTGGTGCCCAATTATTCGCTGTGATCCGCTTCGAGGACCTCAGAGCACTCTGCGCATGGCAGCGACTCTGACAGCTCCAAAGCTCAGCATCCCGCAGCGCTCACCGCAGCGCTCACCGCAGCGCTCTACCCTGTTTCGACCTGCCCTCCTCGTTCCTTGCCTCTGTCGGAACTCAGGTGATGATAGGAAAAAGAAGAAGAAGAAAAAGAAGGACAAGAAGGAGAAGAAGAGCAAGAAAGGAAAGGATGAGGCCACCGCATGATGCATCTTTGTGGGCAAAGTTGGGCCAAAAGCGGCCAAGCACCGCACCTTATAAGTACCCTTTAAGTACCCCTGCGGACCTGCGCAGAAGCTGACGCAGCTCACCAGCTCGCAGTCGGAACTTCCCGGGGCCAGGTCTGGAGCCCAAAAGATCCTTCTGCAAGTCTGCAAGTCTATTGGCTGTTCATGTTCCTTTCGGTTACAGTAGCTGCGTAGCTGTTGTCAGCAATTACTGCTGAGCCTCTCGGATCTTTCTTCTAGGTGATGTATTTGGGTGTTTCATTGGGTGTGGCTTTTGTCGGAGTTCAAGATCCGTCATCATGTTATATCGTGTCCCCCTATCAGACGACAAGGCCCCCAGCCGCAGCATCCTCAAGCAGCGCCACGGTACCCGCGTGCCATGCTTACCGTGACTTCAGCGTGACACAACAAACTCTGGGCTAATCTCGCTCCACACTTGTCAAGTCACATCCTTTTTGAGTGTATGCTTGCATGCCGGCATGTTTTCAAACCTTTTCATGCTCAGGTCCAACTCCGACGACAATTCAGGCATGTTTCAAGAAACTTCTTGGTGGCTTGAGACTGCATGGGAAGTCGGCTGGAGAGCCACAACTGACAGGGTTCGGCGAGCACAACGAGGCCAATTGTCAGAGTTCATAGCGTAACGGCCAGGGCGGATCGCCAACTCGCTGACAGGGGAAGACGGGCAAGGGCCATGTGAAGGTGAAGGCGGCCCTCATGTTTTGAAACATTCCCCCTTCGACTTTGGAGGGAGGAGTCTAGGAGTAGATTCTGAAGTTGATGGAAGATTCAGCACACTCCAGGCAGGCATCCGCCTCGAGCCCTTGGGCAGCTTGAATCAAGGCTTCGGCCTTTCCGAAACTTTCCTGATGCCTCCGTCCAGTTGATACACGTTGATACACGTTGATACACGTTTGAGACGGTTCATACTGAAGTATAAGATTGCAGTACCCAAAGCCTAGAGTGCCCAGAGCGTTCAGGCAGCCCAGGGTCCAGCCCGATGGATCGACTCGATGCCGCCTCCTCAGGAGTCCTCTTTGAGGAGTCCTCTTTGAGGAGTCCTCTTTGAGGAGTCGCCCCCGGTTGAGCCAGTGTGCCGTTGGACCCGGACGACTCGTACTGAGTTTTGTCATGTTTGTCGAGGTCCGTGCTGGAGGCCTTCGCAGCATCCCGTGAAACACCCGAAGCTGCAGAAGCGAACCAGTTAAAGCCTGCAGCTTGACGCTTCCCAATGCGTCCCATTCTGAAAATTTATTCTCCGGTCTCACCCGGATGAGTCTCACCTCCCGGCAATGCACGTGGTGTTGCTACAGATATGCAACAGATTGTAGTTCGTCCCGTGCGGCCACCCTGCTCCGGCAGATGTATGGACTGATTTGATTTCCACCTGCTCATGTGACTCATCGCTCTCTGCATCCAAGATACGGATGAGCGCTGGCTGAGAATATCAGCATGCTAAACTGCCGAGCGTGCGGCTTCGACACATGCCATCAGATGTGTAGCAAAGGATGAAGAAGACAGATAAGGAGGGTTTTGCTGTTACGATGCACGCAAGACGCCAGTCCGGCTTCAAGTCTACATACTAGTAGTTCTTTTGCAGCGTTTCAATACAATGCTGCAGACAAGGCGGTGCCCCGGGTGGTACCCCGAGCGCACGGTGCAGAGCAAAAAGCCAGGGCAAGATCGCATCAGCACTGCGGAGCCAGGTAATAACAAGGTAATCGCTCCCCTCCTCAGGTGCTCAGTTGCAGATGTTGCAGCGCTTTCTCTGCTCTCAGACAGGGAGAGTCGGCGAGATGTAGAAGCATGGCACCAGTCGATCCAGAGCTTGCCGACGCACTGAGAGCATGGGGTGCCGAAGGCGAAGACGATTGGAAAGTCGACATCCCTCGACCAGGCAGTGCGGGCGAGATCGCGTCCTCAAGGCCAAATAGAACTGCTCCTGTCGGTGGTTGGTGTCTCATCCTCAGTTGATGCTGTACCTGGGTCGCTGGTGTGTCTTTGATGTGGGGTGTCTGCTTGCGCTTGACTTCTGAGGTTCCATCAATTCACCTGCTTCGCAACCTTCGTTGCAAGCTGGTTGCCAGCTCTTCCAAAGACCTCAGAGCGAACAAGGCACACGGCGTGAGAAGACCGTGAGTCAGCGATTCTCAGCTGATGAGCTGCAATGCTTCAAAACACGATATCTTCCATCCACTGAGTTTGAGCAGAAGTCCCAAGTTTATTGGCAAACGTTCGGTGAACTACGCCAGAATCTGTCAGAGGACAACTGGCACCTCTTGCCAGTGTCCAAGGGCCAGTTCTACCAGCATTCCCGATTCAAAGAAAGCTTGGGCGGGCCCACAGAAGCCGAAAAAGCTCGGGCCCTTGAGAGGGCGCAGCGCCTTCTTGCCGAGAAGAAAAAAGTTGAAGAAGTTCAGCCATTGGCCACAGAAGCCTTCGTAGGAGATGAGTCTGGGCTCAACAAGAGCTTCTGTGTACCTGCACGGTTTTTGCTCTCGTGCTTTTTTGATTTTTTTCTTCTGACTTTTCGTGGGACACCAAGGTCTTGAATCGCATCTTCCCACGGAACCCGAATGCCAAGAAGGAAGAGGTCGGTAGGGCCAGCCGGCACGGTCGGCGCCAATCGATGGCCACTTTTCACCTTGGTGGTAGACGAGCTTCTCTCATTGGGCCTTCGAAGCCCATGAAGGAGTCTGCCAGTGCACCCAATTTCAAGACGAAGCCTTCACAGCCCGCATCCATCCGAAGTCCGTTGTCACCTCTCCTTACCAGTGCCGTTGTCAATCCGATTGGCGCCCGAGGGGCGATGGAGGAGTTTCGTCGGGCAATACTGGAGAAGTTCAGCACGGTCAAGGAAGCTTTTGAGACCTTCATGAAGGATTTGCCTGACAGGCACGTTCGTTCGACTACTTTGGTCCCAGGGCGATCTCCCGCTTAAGTTTCAGGGCCGGAGAGGGTGTGGTTTCATTGCATGTGCACACGGGCATTTTTCTTGCATGCAAGCTTGGGCAAGTATGCATACGTCGGCAATGATTCAATGGATGTTCAGATATATTCAGTATAATTAGAGTGTTTTCTTCTCTGGTGTGTCAGGCAGATCACGAAGCTCGAGCTGTCTCGGACCCTCGCTCGCTATGGTTTCGAGTGGCCAACAAAGGAGGTCCGCGACACCATCTTTGATCGACTGGACTTCAAGTCGATTGGCCGAGTGACCATGGTAGGCTTCTATGTGATTGTGGAGGCCTCCGCCCCTGTCCGAAGCGTCGAAGATTTGCGGAGGAGGTGGCTGGCTAGTCAGTTTGGCTCCATGCATCAAGCCATCATGGCCATGGTGGAGAACTCGACGCATGCACTCTCGCACAGGCTGACACTCCAGGAGTTCGGTGAGCGATTGCTTCGAGTCAATGTGACAGACCCTGAAGAGCACTTGGCCCTCTTCAAGTCCCTGTGCTACACCGAAAAGAACAAAGACAACAAAGAGAACAAAGTGACTGGAGCGAGTCGGGAGAGTCAACAAGGTCCACAAAGTCAACGAGTGAGTATCGGGGAGCTGGCCAGCGCCGTGGCTGTGGTCTCCCCTTGCCTGCTCCTGGAGGATCTGCGCGATCGCTTGCACAAGAGGTACAACGGGGACTTCAGGAAAGCGTTCGCTGATCTGGACATGGATCGAAGCGGGTGCATCGATCAACATGAGTTTGTGGTAAAGGCGATGGACCGCCTGAACCTTACAGAACTTGAGGCTCGGAAGATGTTCCGTGAGATTGACGTGGATGGATCTTTGGAGATCTCCCGGAACGAGTTTGTCTGCGCGATTGGCTTATCAGAGCCCTCGCTGTTCCTGGAGGACCTTCGAAAAAAGGTGAGGCAACGTTTCCGCAGCTTTAAGGCCCAGTTCGCCAATGCCTTCCATGACAGCGCCTTGAACGAGTGCGAGTCTGCGCCACGACTCAGCCTGAGCAATTTCCAAGAGTTGCTGTTGCCCCTGAGCATGAGCGAGAAGGAGACAAAGGTTCTCTTCAACTTAATAGATATTGACCACGATGGCCACTTGTCCGTACGCGAGTTCGTGAGGGGGGTCCGACACTTCTCACCTTCAGCAGTTCTCGAGGACTTACGCGTAATCTGCTGCCAGCAGCACGAGCAAATCACGGATGCGTTTGTTGGCCTGGATTGCTTGAAGGTGATGGATGGCAAGGCCTTTCTTCAGCAGCTGGTTGAAATCGGATTATGCGACAAGGACAACTCCGCGGAGCTGGCGGCGGGAGTCCCGGCTCAGGCGCTTTTTGACATCTTAGACGTGGCCAACAATGGCGAGGCCACCATCGGGAGACTCCTGGCAGCGCTCCAGTCTTGCGGCGCAGGGACGACTGCGCGTCTCTCAGCCGAAGACCTGGACATGCGGGCCAGAAATGATGTGAAGAACGATCTGGCTCCCATGCACAAACTCGTGACGGACTTGAAGTTGCAGGCACGCCAAGGCATGAAGTACAGTGAAGAGGAGAATCAAGAGATGGTTGTGGATGAGAAGGCCAGCACACGCATCTTTGATGCGATGCTCGAACAGCTGGACCGTCCAGAGCTGAACTCCGCATCCTCCCCGGTTGAAGGCGGACAGAGTGAGCAGAACACGAAGAGGGGCCCACCCAGGCTCAGGACCCTCCTCTACGAGGATGTCCTGAAACAGTACACCTACAAGACCACGAAGAGCCAAAACAAAGCGGCGAACCCACCCATGGCAGGCGGGACGAAGACGGGCAAGGCCCGCGACAGCGTCGCCAAGCCTGCCAAGCGTCCCATCCACAATGCCTCAAACGGGACTCAAGATAGTTGGCTGCGCATGTGGGCCAACTTGAAGACGAGCCCAAAGAAACCCGAGCGGCAAACTCTTGAAGCCGACCTGCAGTCGTATTATCAGACTGCTGCCTGGAAGCTTTCTCACGATGGACCTCTGCTGCATGGGATCGAGCAGAGACTTACTCAGGACCCATTCTTGGGCAAACGCCCACCAGAATTTCCAAGCTAGTCTCGTGATAGAGTCATAGAATGCCATAGAGTTCTTCGAGAATAGAGTATCTCAATCTTTTCAAGGGCGAGCAGATTTGTGTCTGCCAAAGTCGTCATCTTCAGCCCTCAGTTTCACCCTCAAGCAGCATAATGCCAGTTTCACCCAAGCAGAGCACGCATTAAGATCGACGCAAGCCAAACCAAGCCATTCGATGCGATGTTGTGCTGCATGCATTGGCAACTTCTTCTTGTCTGCTTTGTTGTCATCCACGTAGTCAGTTTCGGCAGCCCAATTTTGGTACTTCTAGCTCACACAGATGCCCTCGGGCTGCACAACGGCGCTGTCTTGACAAACACAGACGGAGTCCAAGTGAAGCATCGTACCGAAATCACCACTGAAAAAAACTTATCTAGATACCAGTGCCGGCAAGGCGCATCTCGATAGAGGAGCGCAGTGTGAGGAGAACAACCACGAAGGCTGCTTGAACCCCCTGGGTTGCAACAGCTGGCAGAGTGTAGCCATTTGCTTCCAGCTCAAATCGGTTGTTTCAAAAGTCCTTGTCAGTTTGCCAATTCTACGTCGCGGATGATCATGTCACATGTTCTTGCGGTGCTCTTCGGCCTTCATTGCGTCACTGGCTACCGCCACGAGATGCATCTGAACCTTCGCCCCGAGGTGACCAGCAACGAATCAAGTAAATCGACTCAGCATGGTGGCGCCAATGGTGCTTCTGCCGGCTGTGCCAACGGTGGGAGCCCGTCCTACTGCTCAGGCAAAGACGGGTGGCACTGGTCCCAGAACGCATGCTGCAAGGAGGGCGAGTATGTCTCTTGTGAAGATGGGTCGACGCACTCCACTTGTGAAGGTACGCTGGGGTGGGACAAGGGCCGAGGGTGGAAGTTTATCGGCGAGGGCAAATGCTGCACGACCAAGTGGGTGACTTGCGAGACGGGCTCCACAGCAAGCCAGTGCGAAGGCACCTGGGGTGGCGAAAAGCAGAGTGGTTGGAAGTTCGTTGGCAGCGGCAAGTGCTGCCTCGCAACCGACTCTCAGGTGTGGCTGACTTGCGAAACGGGGTCCTCATCAACGGAGTGCGAAGGCTCCTGGGGAGGCGACAAGAGCAACAGTTTCAAGTACATTGGCGATGGAAAATGTTGCACGCAAAACTGGATGGCCTGCGAAGCAGGGTCGAATGCGCAGCAGTGCGAAGGAAGCTGGGGGGCAGACAAGAAGAATGGTTGGAAGTTCATTGGAGGCAAGTGCTGCCTATTCTCTCCTACATCAAAGGTGAATCTGCAGTGCCGTTCTGGGTACTCAGCAAGTCAGTGCAGCAATGATCGCGGCAAGCTCATCAGCAGCGACAAGTGCTGCTGGATGTCCTGGTGACGCATTGATAATGGATGAGGTGCTCTGGGAGAAAAGCAGTAGAACTGCCCATCTGAACTCACCACTAGTCACTAGGCTCCTTAGGATGTTTTGATTTGCCAATGATTCCAAAAGGTCTGCGAAGATGCAATTTCGAAGATTCAGCCTGTGTAGTCGGTCCTGTCATGTCCAGTCGTCAATGTATGCATGTTGCGTATGCTCAATGTTGCTCCCGTGCCTACTGAGCAAACGGAGACACCTGCTCACCTTGCTGGCTGCCCTAAAATGAGGTCGGCATCGCACAGGGTACACGTACATCTCAACCTGCTTTCGGTATATCTAGTATATCTGGGACCTTTTCTTCTTGCGAACTCCGTCCCACATCCAGTTCCGCCCAGCAATTGTGGCCGTGGCCAGTTCGACTCTTGAATTTCGTGCATGATTTGATGATTTGATGCTTGACGAATTCAATTTTGACTTCTCGTCGTGGTTTCGTTCACACAGTTCATGCAAGTCACGCGCTTACTTTTTCACTTATACTCGCCTTAAATTGTGCTCTGTTCACCGGTTTCTTTTCATTCACCCTTTTAGTCATTAAAAGAAAGGGGCTGTAGAAAGATTAAAAGGCCCGTATAAAATAGTAATTGAGCTGGCAAACGAAGGGTAAAAGCAAACTGAAGCATTTACTGTACGTGTTACTCGGCTGGCACCATACTATCTTTGCTGAAACTGTAGCAGCTGTAGCATGCGTGTCAACTGTCTGGATCGACCGTTCCAGTGGATATAGTCTGTATGTTGATAGTGGCTGGGCTGGCTTGTGGCAAAAACTCGACCATTATGAATGTGTTCGGTTAGGTTGTACTTGTTTGTCTGAGCACTTCGCGGATTCCCACTGTCGCACTGCTCAGCCTTGCATCTGGAAAAGATCCAACGCCCAAGTTCAGAGCCAAGTTGGTGGCGCTTTCTTCACCTGTGACAAGTGCCGTCTGCGGGCTTGTTGTAGCTATTATCCCTCTTGCCGCAAGTCCGAACCTATCTCAAGCTGTCTACTTGTCCTGTGGCGGCTACGACGGAAGACCGTGTTCCTTTAGGTCTTGTTTGCCTGCACCGTTTACAAGCGAAGCTCTCACTTAGAGAGGCTGGGCCTGCAGTGGCAGTGCAGTTCTCCGAGTCCCGAGATGAGACCTGTATAGGCATAGCAGGCTTGCTGGCTCCGCCAAAGCATTCTAATTCTAGGGGAGAAAGCTGCATCGCAGCGGAAGCCCGAACAGCTTGCCTGAATGCGGCGAGTGCTCCTTGGCCTTGGGGCTTCTGCCCCCCTTAGGCAGAGCTGATTGACGAAATGTAGAGCGGCTCGAGTTCAGAGCGCCTCTGGCAAGGCCATGCACTTTGCTGCAACTTCGTCTCGCGTCTGTAGACCCTTCTTGGACATTTCGGTGAGGCAGAATGGAGAGGCAGAATGGGAACCTTTTCCAAGCGGAACCTGCCTGCTTATACACCCTCCGCCCGTGAAAACTCACGTAAGTCGTAGTTGATCAATTTGGAAACTTTCTGGCGCCCTATTTGCACGACATCAGATCAAACAACCCATTGGGAAGATCCATACAGGGAAAAGCCGCTTGGGAAGAAGGGTCTGCGTTTCAGCTGCTAGCGATGTCCCCGAAGCCTATATGGGTCAAGGTTATGGAGAATCGCGACGATCAGGCTGAACTTCCCAGCGTGACAATCATAAGAGTAGATGATCGCCGATATATCCGTACTCCCCAAAGTTACTACCAAGCCACTGCAGCATCATTTGCCGGACAGCAACAAGGACTCTGTAAAGCTGCCTAGGGCAAAACACAAGTCTGCGCCATGGATGGGCGGGCAACTCAGACCTCAGCTTTTTCATCAGCATGAATCATTGCCATGCACGTGAGGACACTTAATCTTACTCGTCAACAGGTGCTTGACCATCTGCTTCGAGCCGACGAAGCTGCATCTGGCAGGGCAGCTTTGCCGAAGGCCCGGGACAGGTTCTCCCAAGCTTTGTGACTTTGCGCAAACGGGAATGGGTCAGCAAAGCAGGGATCGAGGGACCGAGTCTGTGGTGCGAAGACGACCTCCGAGAGCCTCCGTTAGTTGATGCAAGTGAGGCGACACCCGAGACAAGGAGCAAATGCAGAGAGAGAGAGAAAGACTGCAGACCTGCAGGCGCATCGTCCTGTTCCGAGAGGCCGGATGGCATCTACAGTTTACAGTCTTTCGCGCAAGCGCGCCTCCATGCGCAGGGGGAAGGAGTGATTCAGTAGGCCGTCTCGGGAAGAGAGGCTCGTTCTCATGTGCAGGAAGACACAAGTCTTCACCGTAGAATGGAAGGCGAATCACTATCGGAACTGTCAATGTATATCACATGCATTCACCCAATTCTTTTCTGGTTCACCTTCCTTTAGGCCTTCTTTATCGATTGTACCATCATGTTTAAGCTGACTGTTTCTACTTGCACATGTGTCATATACCACCAGTACCATTCTCAGGGTTTCCGGATTTCACGCGACACACACACCTGGACCCTAAACGAACGCCACGTCAACCCCTGTACCAGCTAAGCTGCAGCAACACCCTTGCAGACGAAGACCGGGTATTCCCCTTAGACTGTGCCCAACCAGCTAATGTAGTTGCAGATGACGTACAAACACAGACTATGCTTAACCGGAAACAACGGTTGCGACGAATACCAGCATAGGATAATGTCATTCTATTGTCTTGCAGGAAGGACACTTTTAGCCTCCTCGAGCTCCAGCGCTTCTTCGCTTGGAGGCCGTTGAAGAGACCTGTCTCGTAAGTGTCTCGTAACATCATCTGGTAATGTGGCACACTGCTTAGTTGGCTAGGAGCGTCCATCTCAGCATTCGGCGGCGGTGGGGCACCCGACATGCGGCGATGTGAGCCGTTGTGTTGACAGATGCGTCACCACTCTGCAAGCTAGGTGCCTCCGCTGAACCCAGCTTGTTCGGATCAGGAGCATATGTGGGTGCTGCAATGTGCAGATGTGTCAAATGTGTGGCAACCCTGTGACTGTGCAGATCCTGCAAGCTCAACAACTACCTTCTGCAGCTGGGGCCTCGGATGGCCGCGTTGGCACTGCCTTGCGATGCCTTGCGGCTAAGGTAATTCCTGTCGTTCCTGGCTGCTGCTTCCCCCTCCCCCGCACTGCTGCTCTCCGGACAGACTCAGAGTGTGCTCAACCAGACAACGGTGTCTGAGTGTCATGTCCCGTCCGAGCGATGTCGTATCTTGCGACCATGGGACTACACATGCGTGGCTGAGCCCACAAAGGTCACAGCCAACTGGAGCTACAGCTGAGCATTTTCGACTCCCCGTGTTGACCTGTCCGGGTCGGGTGTTGCCGTCACTTGCGCAACTGGCATCGACACGCACATGTGCAAGAAGAAGGAGGAGGAGAAGAGGAGACTCAGCTGCGGGCTTGGGTCATGCAAGCATGCTGCCCAACGTGGCTGCAAGGAGCACAAGCTCACATTTTATGAAATTCTGAATCGTCATGAGAAAATGGAGCATCACCGCAATACGTTATGCAGGAAATCACATGACTCTAATGCGTGGTACGGGAAATCACAGACTCAAGAGAACATGCTTGACCTTTTTGTTGGGACAAAACTCAAACAGCATTTTCACTCATATTAATAAGGGGCACCATCGTTTCAGGACTAAGCCTAAGTTCAAATTCATCTAAGTGAAAGAGGCATGTATCTTGAGAATAGGATGCCTCAAACGTGACGGTGCCCTATATCAATAAAGCAGCGAATGTGGATGTTCATGACTCTAAGGCAATCGATTTATCAATCAAGAGCAAATAGGCATGAGTCCAAAAGCTTTATAAAGCAGGGTTTGTCTTTGCCATGCCACCAGACCACAAAAAAGTGAAAAATGAAAAAACCCTTGTGGGAACAGCCTGCTGCGTCCCCTTTAGCCCGCTCCGGACCAGGCCGTGGTCTCCACTGTGGCACATTGCCTATATTGCCTGCACTGCGCGCGCTGCGATTGCCTGACTTGCAGTGCCGACACTGCGCTGGCCATGCTCCTGGATGCTGCACCGGGACCGCCGGGACCGAGAAAGCCCTAGCAAAAGATCTCTGATCTGATCTGATTCCGGCGCCTTCTCCGATTGTCAGCAAGTAAGCTCCCTGCTGCCTCGCAGCTCGAGGTCTCTCGTAGTTTGCTCATCAGTCGCCTGCTGCACGAGGCTCGCAGCGTAAGATTTGCAAGGCTGAGATGCCTCTCGACGGAAGATTCGCCAGGCGTCGATGCGTCACCCGTGCATCAATGGGAGCCCTAATCTGCCGTGGAATAAGGCCCACTGACAGGCATGCACAGCGCTGGCAGGTCTATGTGCTGCATGCAGCCTTCCGCTCAGCGGGGGGCAGCTGCTGCTGTTGCTCAAGTTCGTGTATTGGAAGTGGTATAGCGTTTCGTGACTGGCGGGGATCCAACCCAAAGCCTTACTTTGCTGTAACGTGCCGCGGCTCTCAAGCCACTCAGCCGTAAGTGTACCAACTTGGAACGGCAAGACTTCTGACGTGTCCGACTTTCACATGGACCAGCCGGCTGCAGGAGCCGTGACCTGCATGACTTCATGCCTGGCAAGTGCCTTCTAGCTACTCAGAATTGAGAATGTTCCGCATTTGACTGGCTTCAATAGGGCCACCGTGCCAAGTTCGACTTGCGGCCTTCTGTGGCCATCTGTGGCCTTGTAATGAGGCACCGTGGCTCGGCTCAGGTTTAATGTGGCCTTTTCACGGCGCTGCAGCAGCGAGTTGACCATGTTGAAAGCATCGCCCAGTCACCGACCTCCGGGGTGCACGTGTTGCTTGAGCTCTTGCCCGGGAGCACCTTCTTGTCGCCCTGAAAACGACTACAGCTATTACAGGAGCATTTGGACTGCGCCAGTGCATCTCTGGCCGCTGCAGGGCTGAAGTGCTGAAACCCTCCTGTTTAGTGCGGGTCGTCGCCTGAAGATTCCAGTCGAAGGCGGTAGAATTTGGGGGTCAGATCGTGTGTCCAGTCGCAGGAATAGCGAGATTCGCATGCCTAGGACAAAGCCATCTCGCACAGGCACCGGCCTAATGGGCCCTCAGTACTAGCCAGCCATGGGTAGAGTCCTGGTGCCGCACCTTCTCCGAGTGCATCATTTGTGCAGTTAGATGCGGTCTGCTGGGCTTTTCTTGCGCCGCGTGCAAACCGCTAACCTGTATAAGCATAAGGTAACAAGGGTTGTCAGCGTGCGCTGGGTGGGTTGACTCGGGCCCAGGGCGCCTCCGACAAGGCCAGCGCTTTGCTTTCATTTTGGCTGCGCCCCTGCGACCGCCCCTGAATTGAAGTGCCCTCGGAGCACGGGGCGTGCCCGCCTTTGGCCTATGTTCCCAGCTCCCGTCCCACTCTTCCGTGCCATGCGCGGTTGGACACACCTGTGAGGTAACGAGCCGCTGGCGCCTTGCCACCACCTCCCTACCGGCATCCAGCGGTGCGGCACCGTGCACGTTAGGCATGCCCATCCCACCCCGGCAACCTGCAATGAGCCTTTTGTCTTGGCAGAGGCAGTAGCTTGCCTGCGATGCCCACCGCGAGGCCCACTGCGAGCAAGCGTGAAAGAAAGCTGAACGCGTGCGCAAGTTGCGCAGCCGGCCCCGCCAAATGTTATGTGGGCAACACACCGCATGCGTGGCTTTGGGGGACAATCAGAGCCTCGCCGTGTGATTTGTGGAAGGCGAGGCACTTCTTTCTGTCTTCAGTGTAACATGCCGGCCCACGCGAACGCGACATACATGAAAAGAGGGTGTGTATCGGTATGTATCATGCCTGGCTTTGTCGACAGGTTGGCTACTGTTGTCTGAGTCATCTTGTCTCGCACGTTAGAGAGGTTTGCAACTAGCAATATAGGCGGTGCAGGGGTTTGTATCAGACGGGTGGTTGCGCCAAGGGCCACGACAGTGGGGGGGTTTAGCACACGGCCAGTTTGCTTAACAACGACGGCCTGCCAGGGCAGGGAAGGTTGACTACTGCCTGTCAGCACCAACCTCCACCCTCACAGCACGCGACATGAAAGCCCCAGTGTCGCAGGGGAGGATTTCTGGTGCCCTTGCAACTGTTCACCATGCAAATGAGCAAAGCGAGAACCCTTGCTGTTGTATTCCGTGGCCTCGCTTGGGCGTTCCTTGTTTCTGCTTCCGGTGCATGACTGGGCAAGGCTAGAACGGTTCAGCGGCCGTACCTTGAGGGGTCCCTCAAGGTTCTTTCCACACGGAACAATGATCCCGTTTACCCAACTCCGAGTCACCCCACTGCAATGAACCTGTCTTAGGCTTGGGCAAGGCAGGAGCAAGACTGAAATGGCCATAGGTGTTGTAGATGTGTTGCGGGCCAACCCCACATCACACGTCCTGAAGCTAGACCACCTGTGGGTGAGAAGGACGACCGTCCGCTTTAGCGCTCAGCAAGGCTGCTTTTCCGGGATGGCCTCAGCATGTCCACGGTGGGTACGCCTCGACGGGCAGCATTCGCGTAGAGCACACACAGGTTGACCACGAGTTATGCCATAGAGATGTCAGCAGCCCGCTGCAGAGGGTTGAGGACGTGACTGGCAAGAGTCGGCGTTTCTTGTGGCTGCTCCGCATTGCTGAATGGCCTTCCGGCCGCGCTTGTCACCCGCGATTGCTTTTCCCTTCCGAGCTGACACTTTTGGATTCTTCTTGGCTGCACCCCGAAAGAGCCCGCGCACTGGACTCTTGGGACCACCAGCGGGGCTTTTCGGGTGCCCAGGAGTGTTCTTTGGGTAGCTTTTGTAAGTCAATGCTGTCAGTGACAAGGTGCACATCCTGTACTGTTGAAACTAGGGAAGCGGGAGGCTGCGCTCGGCCATCATGGTTCCTGGCCGCAGCCCCCACGAGGCAGCGCATCTTCTGAGTCACCCGCAGACGTCTCTTCAAGGAAGCCTTGAGCGCATGACGGTTGTGCTGGGTGTCCCTGGGGGCATGTTGGGAGGAGGCGCATAGGACCGTGCCCTGGACAGCGATCGCCCCTGACAGAAGCTGGGAGCTCGACTTTTGCTTCGAGGGTCGCTTTGAAAGACCCAGAGCCAGAGACGGCAGTGATATGCGTTTGGCCTTGAAAGGATGCGCCTTTGTCATAACGACAATGCTCATCACAAATCTCGTGCCTCTGACCCGAGCAAGGCCAAAACATGTCCCGAATCTAGACGGCCATTTTGGGAGATGTGGACGGTTTGGACGACCGGCCGCTTGAGATCTTTATAGCTCGACCTGCCGAAGTTGACATCTGCGCTGATTGCCCCGATGCGAAAGTTTTGCGTCGAGCATGTGCAGGTTCACTCTGCCATACAGAGTCCAGCAGCTTGCGAAAGAGGACCAAGGACAGGTCCAGCAACAGTCTGCGCTTTCTTCTGGCTGCTCTACGTTGCTTGCTTGGCCAGCCTGGTTCCGACAACACTTCTTCTGCGTCGTTAAATGAGACTCCTGGATGAAAACTCCGGCTTAGAGCTCCCAATAGGCCTCGTTCGCCTACCTCACAACTTGAAGCTGGCAGCCTGACAGCGAGCTGGGCCTGCAGATCCACTCCTGCGCTGCGGCCAGGGCCAGGCATCGGCACCTTTGCTGCCCTTCGCCATCGCAGCTGCAGAAGTCAGTCAGAACGTCTTGCACGATGCGATGCAGTGTGCACTCGTGGCACATGCGCTTGAGTGAGGCCTTGAGGCTTATGCCGCCTTCAAACTATCAGCATGCTTTCCATGTCAAATGAGGATACGCATGATGTCCCAGTGTATACCCATGGGCATTTGCCTCTTGATTATGGATCTCAATGAACGCATCGCTCTTGGCAAACACATTGAGGCGATGCACAAACTCTTCGGCTTCTTCAATCACCACATAATGCCATGTACTTGTGCATCCATGAGAAGAGCCGCCTCTGGAAAATGGGGTTCAAGTTGACTTCGACGAGTGCGACGACGGCCGGTGAGGATACTGCCACGTCAATCGTACGAACCGCGCCTTGGGCATATACAGACAGATGGAAACCCCTTCCCTCCGAAGCTAGCGACTGCGGCTGCATCGCAACACTAATCGAGGCTGCACAAATCGGATAGTTCCACAGTCGCACGACGTGCTCGACTTCATCATGCTGCCTTCCACAGGCTTGTCCCTGTTCAAGTTGCTTCCACACGAAAATGAAGCTGTTGAGGTTGTGCTCGAGAAGATGCATGACAAGGGCGTTTCGACCATTGGGGCACGGGCGCAACGGCATAGTGGTTCGTGTCTTGTAGCCACTGGGAGCATTGATGGCTCGGTTTGCCTCTGGGACTGGAACGCTCAAGCGGGCGGGCTGGCGATTCTTGGGCACTATTGGAATCATTCTGGAACGTGTCGACCCCTGCGTGGCCCCTAAGCTGATCCAAGGAAATGTAGAAAACAGCTCGGCTCTGAACAGGCCGCACTTTTTTCGGTTCGATTCGGCCGTCCAAGCTGTTTGGCGCCCTCTCTATACTCATCTCGTGCTTGGAGGGCGGGACCCTGATTTACTCTTGCGAAGCTCTGTGGTCAGAGCGACTATAGAGCCTTTCGACTCCAGCATGACGCACGGGCAGGGATGAAGCCGGTGGCGGCTTTGAAGTGACCACGCTGTTCCACGGCATGCCTTCAGTTTGCAGACCCTGGTCTGGGACATACACCTTGCAGGAGGGCTTCGGAACGCTTCTGAGGATTTGCTCCATGTGCACAACGCGTCGTGCTTTGCATCGGCAGTGCCTCCAAAGTGCTGAGGAGAAGTCTAGAATGGTCGTCTGAAATGGTCTGTGTGACCGCCTGAACGCGCCATAACGCGCTCAACGCAGATCCCAGATGAACGTCTGGAATAGCAGGTCCAGGGTCTGGCCGAAGCAAGCTGAGTGGCAGCAAGCCCTCGGCGATGCCTTTTGGCATAAACTCTATCCCACTCTTCCATGCCATGCGCGGGCATACCTGCATAGAGAAGGAGAAGCTGCAGATGGCGGCACGCCTTTCTTCAGGGCAGTATTGCTGTGTTTGCTGTGGGAATCGCGTTAGGCATCCTTCCCACCCTCACAACCTGCGATGAACCGATGAGCCAACCGATGAGCCCTTTAGATTCTTTAGATTGGCCTCGCTGGCAGTAGCTTGCGAGCGAGGCAAGCTGTTCTAAGTTCTAGGCCGTTCTCACGTGCTTCCCCGCTCATCGACCAAAGGTTGAAGTCGCTCAATGTTGCTTGTCCAGTCGCCCACGTCACTCTCTCCTGGAGGGCGATGCTAGAGAGCATCCCAAGCTCTTGGACTTTTGGGAGCAGGTCCAGGCTGCGCAGCTTCCACAGATCCTCCTTATGGGCGATTACGGGGTTGAGGAGGCTCCATGGCTCACACTTAGGGCCAAACTGCCGCTCAAAGAAATGGACAGCCGCTGGAGAGGCCGAATTTCGCCAGAAATGTCTGGGGACCAGGCAGAAAATGTGGTTTGCCGCTGGCGTCGGGCGTGGCACAACTTGTTCGGGGAAGTCCTGGATTTTGATGAGATTGTACAGTCTCTAGGCAGCTTAGCAACGACGGTGTGAAAGGATGGACATTGGAGCCGCAGCCGCGCAATGCGTTGTTTCAAAAGGTACCTTGGCCTTGATAGCCATGCCAGTGAGCGAAATTATCATGAGCACCCTTGTTTCCGCACGTGTTCCGGGAGGGCAAGGGTGTGCCTTGATCCTTCTGCCAGCATAACAGTGCGATGACTCAATAACAGCTTGCCACAGCACCTCTCGCAAGTCTCTCACGCGCGCGCTCTTCCCGAAGCCAGTCGACAGCTGTGGGCGATCTGGGCATGGCGCACGACCGCCCCCTTTGAGCTCTCAGCAAGGCTTTGTTTCGACCTTGAAGTTGACATCCGCGGTGCTTGCGCCCATACGACAGTTTCGTGTGGAGCACACGCAGGTTGAGTGCGCCATTCAGATCTCAGCTGCGGCCTGCGGCAGGGGACCAAGGCTAGCATTCTAGCAGCAGTCTACATTTTCATCCGGCTGCTTCACGTTGCCATATTTGGAAATAGCAGGTCCTTGGCCACGGCCTCAACGCGGCTTCGCTTCTTCTGAGTCACAAGTTTGCAGCTTCGCAATGCTTTGCACGCAGCGTGTTCATTGGGGAGCACGTGGGGGCGGGAGGAGGAGGTGCGTCGGCCCGTTTCAGACATCCGCGGTGATTGCCCCGATGCGTTTCGGGTAGAGGGTAGAGCACGTGCAGGTTGATTGTGTGCAGGCCAGATTCAGCAGGTTGGCTTGAGGCAGGGGCCGCAGGAGAGGTCTAGCAGTCTAGCAACAGTCTGCACTTTTTTCCGACTGCTTTTCCTGGCCACGGCCTCAACGCGGATTCGCTTCTTCTGAGTCACAAGTTCGCAGCTTCGCGATGCTCTGCACGCAGTGTGTTCCTTGCGGAGCATGCGGTCGGGGTAGGCGAGAAGTTCATCGGCTCGTTGTCGCTGGAAAGCAATCCTTCGGCCTCGAAGTGAAGTTTGGAGCTCGACTTCTGCTGGGAGTGTGGACTTAAATGGCCCAGAGCCAGAGACATCAGCTTCCGATGCGTTGGCGCGCCACGACAGTTTGAGCAAGAGATTCGCAGCGTTGTCCAAGAGAACAACTTTGGTAGCTTTGGCTCCCGGCACGGGCAAATCTACCCTGACCGTCCTGCTCAACGAAGCACTGGCAAGAAAAGTAGACCCACTGCAGTTTGTCGAGCTCCACATCAGACGATTGCCTCGGTCGTTGCACTACACGGCCGAAACATTGAGAGAAGTTCTGGGTTTTGCACCTCCTGTTTGTCAGTACTTTGCAGATGCCGATGCAGCGTTTGAGTCGCCCGACCCGCGCTGGAGACTCCGGGTGGAAAAGCTGCGGGTCATCGCTCAGACGTCCGGGCGGATGCCTCTGGGAGCATACGAGGAGATGATCTTGGACTTTTGGGAGCAGGTCCCTGCTGCGCAGCTTCCACAGATCCTCCTTATGGACGATTACGGGCTTGAGGAGGCTCCATGGCTCACACTTAGGGCCAAACTGCCGCTCAAAGAAATGGACAGCCGCTGGAGAGGCCGAATTTCGCCAGAAATGTCTGGGGACCAGGCAGAAAATGTGGTTTGCCGCTGGCGTCGGGCGTGGCACAACTTGTTCGGGGAAGTCCTGGATTTTGATGAGATTGTACAGTCTCTAGGCAGCTTAGCAACGACGGCGTGAAAGGATGGACATTGGAGCCGCAGCCGCGCAATGCGTTGTTTCAAAAGGTGCCTTGGCCTTGATAACCATGCCAGTGAGCGAAATTATCATGAGCACCCTTGTTTCCACACGTGTTCCGGGAGGGCAAGGGTGTGCCTTGATCCTTCTGCCAGCATAACAGTGCGATGACTCAATGACAGCTTGCCACAGCACCTCTCGCAAGTCTCTCACGCGCGCGCTCTTCCCGAAGCCAGTCGACAGCTGTGGGCGATCTGGGCATGGCGCACGACCCCCTGAGCTCTCAGCAAGGCTTTGTTTGCCGAATGGTCTCAGCTCGACTTGAAGTTGACATCCGCGGTGCTTGCCCCGATACGATAGCTTCGTGTGGAGCACGTGCAGGTTGAGTGCGCCATTCAGATCTCAGCTGCGGCCTGCGGCAGGGGACCAAGGCTAGCCAGTCTACATTTTTTTCCGGCTGCTTCATGCTGCTTCACGTTGCCATCTTTGGAAATAACATTCCTTGGCCACAGCCTCAACGTGGCTTCGCTGAGTCAGCCTCTTCGCGATGCTCTGCACGCAGTGTGTTCCTTGCGGAGCATGCGGTCGGGGTAGGCGAGAAGTTCATCGGCTCGTTGTCGCTGGAAAGCAATCCTTCGGCCTCGAAGTGAAGTTTGGAGCTCGACTTCTGCTGGGAGTGTGGTCTTAAATGGCCCAGAGCCAGAGACAGCAGCTTCCGATGCGTTGGCGCGCCACGACAGTTTGAGCAAGAGATTCGCAGCGTTGTCCAAGAGAACAACTTTGGTAGCTTTGGCTCCCGGCACGGGCAAATCTACCCTGACCGTCCTGCTCAACGAAGCACTGGCAAGAAAAGTAGACCCACTGCAGTTTGTCGAGCTCCACATCAGACGGTTGCCTCGGTCGTTGCACTACACGGCCGAAACATTGAGAGAAGTTCTGGGTTTTGCACCTCCTGTTTGTCAGTACTTTGCAGATGCCGATGCAGCGTTTGAGTCGCCCGACCCGCGCTGGAGACTCCGGGTGGAAAAGCTGCGGGTCATCGCTCAGACGTCCGGGCGGATGCCTCTGGGAGCATACGAGGAGATGATCTTGGACTTTTGGGAGCAGGTCCCTGCTGCGCAGCTTCCACAGATCCTCCTTATGGACGATTACGGGCTTGAGGAGGCTCCATGGCTCACACTTAGGGCCAAACTGCCGCTCAAAGAAATGGACAGCCGCTGGAGAGGCCGAATTTCGCCAGAAATGTCTGGGGACCAGGCAGAAAATGTGGTTTGCCGCTGGCGTCGGGCGTGGCACAACTTGTTCGGGGAAGTCCTGGATTTTGATGAGATTGTACAGTCTCTAGGCAGCTTAGCAACGACGGCGTGAAAGGATGGACATTGGAGCCGCAGCCGCGCAATGCGTTGTTTCAAAAGGTGCCTTGGCCTTGATAACCATGCCAGTGAGCGAAATTATCATGAGCACCCTTGTTTCCACACGTGTTCCGGGAGGGCAAGGGTGTGCCTTGATCCTTCTGCCAGCATAACAGTGCGATGACTCAATGACAGCTTGCCACAGCACCTCTCGCAAGTCTCTCACGCGCGCGCTCTTCCCGAAGCCAGTCGACAGCTGTGGGCGATCTGGGCATGGCGCACGACCCCCTGAGCTCTCAGCAAGGCTTTGTTTGCCGAATGGTCTCAGCTCGACTTGAAGTTGACATCCGCGGTGCTTGCCCCGATCCGATAGCTTCGTGTGGAGCACGTGCAGGTTGAGTGCGCCATTCAGATCTCAGCTGCGGCCTGCGGCAGGGGATGTTGGAACCACAGACGCGCAATGCGTGCTTCCAGAAAGTTGCCATGTGTACAATGTGTACCATGCATGCAGGAAGCCATACAAGCAAAACAACCGCGAGCGTAGCAGTTTCACGACGACTCTTGAGACTACAGTCCCCTGCACATGACAGTGGCAAGGCCGGTTCACGCACTTCCCGGAGTCTGCTTGAGCCACTTGGGCTTTCAGCAAAGCTGCGCTTCCCGGACAGTATCAGCAGGGCCTGACGAGAAGCACGTGCGTAGAATGCACACAGATTGACTGTGCCGTACAGAGTTCAGCGGCTCCTGGCATTTGCCGGACGAGCTCAGCTCGATCTGAACGTGGCATCCTAGGTGGCGGCGACAGGTGCGACGGCTCCGGCCCAGAAAGGAGGCGATGAAGAGCAGCTCGGCCTTAAGCAAGGCGGCTCGTCAGCGATCTCAGGCGAGCCTAAGCCTTTTCTTCAAGATGCCTCGAGGGGAGTATAGGGGTGCCTGAAACCAATATATCATGCTTGTTGCCTTGGGTACACTGCCGCGGTCCGGGTAGGCCCCTGAGTGTTGAGTGTTTTGGAACATTGAAGTCATGGCGCCTTAAGAAGCCACAGCGGCGCTCTCCCGTGCTCTTCGTCGCCCCGGAATGCGTGGAGGATGCTGCTACGTGCTGCAAGTCGAGCATTGCCACCTGTCACCCGTAGCAACGTCAGGCACCTCATTCCTTCACTTACCACGCCTCAGAGCTGCCAGCCATGTAAGCAACTAAGCCATCTGCACCCTATCCAGCGAAGCTATGTGTTCTCGTTGACGTTGCACACACTTGTTCAGCAGAAGTTGCAAGGTGCTCAAGTGGCTCAAGCTGTGGCACCATCTCTGACTCTGTCTCATCCTCACCATGTCACCACGTCTCGCCCCAGTGGCTGCTTATTGAACTCCACGAGGGTTCTGCAAGCAATTCGCCGACAGAGCTTCCGGTTCAATCTGCGGAGCTTCAAGCACCTGAGAACTCGGACCCTGCGAGCAGAGGTTGCCAAGGACTCACGCTCTGGCACCGCTTCGCCAAATGTTCCACCAGCTGCTCGTCACTGCTCGTTGAGCTGCACGCGGCTCGCTCTGCGACCCATTCGCCAGCGCAGCTCTCTGTGCAAGTTGTGGAGCTTTCAGAAGCCACAGCGGCTGCTGCTGTGCCCGACTGCCCTTAAACAAACCAGATAACACCAGCCATCACCAGCCATCCTCTGAGCTGGCAAGTTCCTACGGCAGCAAGCAAGGAACCACGACAGCTCCAACTTCAGCGCGATCAAAGGTGCAGGAGCTGCAGAGTCAGCGCGTGTTGGTAGCCGTGCCGACAACCCACTGAGATTTATTGGGATACCCAGCAGGCGCAAGTGAGCAGTGGCCGCCCAAGGTTGAAGCGCTGCACGTGCTGCCGTCCTGTGCGTAGGCCGGAGGCACCGACGGTCCAAAAGCTGAGCGTCACTCGGCTGCTCTTTCTGCGAGGCTTCTCGCGCGGACTAGGCAGAGAACCTGGCTGCCCCGGCTTGCGTGGTCAGGCCGACCTGGCTCGCAGGTCAGGGCTCGCACAGCCCGAACCGAGGACGTTGCGCGCTGCCGCCTTGCGCACCGCATCCGCTGCTCCCCTCCGGGCTTTCCTTTCTTGACCAGAGGTCCGCTTCGCCATCCACTCAGCCGCACGCAGGTCATCGCGGGACCTTGAGACAGCCTCTCCGATAGTCCCGCGGGCCCGCCGTTGTCCCAAGCACAGGCTGCCCCAAAGTAGTAGCACTTGAGTTGAGCGCTCGTCGATCATGCGAGCTGCGAGCGCCAATCCGTGCTTCCAAGGGGCCCTCAAAAAGCCTGTGACGCTGCCTGTGCTGGTGCTTGAGGCACTTGGACTTTCACCCTTGCAGCATCTTCGCCACGGTCGTTTGGTCCGATGGTGTCCGGGGAGGCGCAGCCATACGAGACGCTGTGCCCTCCCCAGGGCGGGCATCCGCTGGCAGCACTTGTGGCATGGCGCCTGAGCCACACTTCGAGCGGTCCGAGCCTGACATAGCCTGACAGGTTTCGGCGCAGTCCGAGCTCCATGCCTTTGTCCGGAGGTTTCGGGGCCTGCGCTTGCACTTTGCCCACGGCATTCCGACGCAGCGCTGCTTTGTCTGGGCACACACACGCTGCTTGCCAGCCGGACGCAAAGCTAGGGACGCAAAGCTGGAGTCACGGCAATGTTCTATGCCCAATTATCTGAGTCTTTGTGGAGGAGCGGGGCAAGCGGCAGCCATCCGAAGAGGCGCGCTGTGCTGAGCAGGTCCCGCGGCGCGGGGGCCGACTTGCTCGCCACAGCGTGCGTCAGGGCGCAACAGGGCGCGGGCGCGAGGCGCGGGCAGTCCTTCCGCACCATCGTTGAGAACGACGATGGCCGGGTGGCGGCCGGATGCGGCGACCGGAGGTGGCTGCCGCATCTCTGCCTTCCCCCGTCCCGGCCCAGAGGCTGCTCGGCGATGCGCTGGCCATGCTTATGCTGGCCATGCTGGCCATGCTGGCCGTTGACAGCAGCTCTTCCGAAGCTTGTGACGTGGCCGGCCTGGTGCCCAAAAGCATGCCAGATGCTGGCGCGGGGTCCGCCTCGAACCCGCGAGCCGTTGAACGGCATGACCGCCCGCTGCTCCAGCGCCAAAGTGGCCAAAGTGCGAGGCAGGTCGGGGCGCGGCTCGGGCGGCTTGCGCTTGCAGTGCAAGATCTGCTTAAGGCCATCAAAGCCTTGGTCAGAGGCAGCTCGGGCCGAGCAGACGGTGGAGGAATTTCCGCGGCCTCCTACACATGACTCCCCATTATGCCGCGACGCGGCCTGTGGCTCCCTCGGAGCCTTCGGTTCCATGTCAGACCTCTCAAAGGTTGTTGCTCAGTGTCCTCTAGGAAAGGAGCTCTTTCCATGTCAGAAGTGCGCAGGCCTCTCAAGCCACTTGCCAACTCCTTGACCGGGCCCCGGCCGCCTTGCTCACCTTAAATGATGAGCTGAACCCTCGGCCGCGTGCCCATATGTCTGCCACTTGCTACTGTCGACACGACTTGTGCAGATCGATAAAACTGGCAGTGTGAGTCTTCCTCCCCCCCAACCCCAATGAGTGTTGAACTGCAACGACATACTCAGCAATGGTTGGCATAGCTATGCCCGTATAATTTCAATTAACGCTGTGCGGCCCGCCTCGGCCTGAGCTTGTGTAAGAAGGCAACCCAAACCAGTGGGCTGGGTGGGGTGGGGGAGGGGCCAGGGCCAAGGCGAAAGGCGACCCCCATGGTAGGCTGAAGTGCCCCCTGGTCCTGATGCACCGTTTGCTCCCGGACACTTGTCGGCTAGGGGGGGTTCGCATTCAGACCAAAAAGTGCAAAATAAAGGTGATCCTGGGCTGTGGAGGGGGATCAGAGGTGGGGTGCCTGCTTTGTGCTACCCAGACACCTACCCAGGCCTCGGCGGATTGTGTAAAAAAAACATATGCCAGGATGATCCATAATTAGGTAGTTCTCTGGATGCCTGCATAAAGGGTATATCGTGTAGAATTGCACCAGCGAAGACCCATGTAAGAGAGGAATGGCATGTGCACAAACTATACAGTGTTACCGCACAAACTGGCTTTACCTCGCAAGAAAGAAGCCGCAGACTTCAAGCTTCAAAGGTATCAAATATATACAGGAATGGCAAAGGCAAGGTGCTCAATCCAGCGCCAATCGTTGGAGATGTCGAGCGCGTTGCGCATCGTGCATGGGTCAAAATCCACGCTTGAGGCATCCCGGAAACCTTACAGGAAGCTGTTTGGGGAATTTCACATTCCTGTATTAAACATATGAAACTGTATAAATATAGACACACCCACACGCCATGTGCATGTATATTGTATACATGTATGCATGCACGTCGATCATTCGTCAATCTTTGTCGCAGCTGTTGTGGCCAGATCTGCTGCTGCTAGCGATTCAGTGACGAAGGAAGCTACATCTGCCAAGCACCGCACGACTTGAGAAGCTGCGTGGCTAGTGACCGACTTCGGGAAGCTGGACAGCAACGGACGACTGTATGAAGCAATAGCGAACGATTCCGAAAGATGCATCCCAACGCCATGGATCGGCAAGGAACTCAGACCTCAGCTATCCTCATTACATGTCTACCTGTGGCTGAATTTCCTTTACATGTGCGAGAGTACTCGTAGCCAGGTGCTTGACCACCCGCTGCACTCCGACGCTGTCTTGCTTGGTAGGACAGCTGTGCCGAAGGCTCGGGGCAGTTCGACTGCATCCTCCACAGATTCTGCAAGTTGGACAGTTTCCTAGGTTCCTAGGGCCTAAGGAGGGACCTGTAGTGGTGCCAAGGCGACATCCCAGAGTCGCTTTGTCAGTGAAGCAGAACCCCAGACATGGAGCCCGAGAGAGGAAGAGGGAGCGAGAGAGACACCGTGAGACGCCACCTGCAGGCGTATCGTGCTGTTACAAGATATAGGCCGGGCAGCTGGACAGTATTGCCATGTGGGCGTGGCAACGTTGGGTACCGTTGGATGGCTGCTAAATATCTTGCAGGTGTGTGGTGTTGGGCCCGAGGTTTGCAACTAAACTTGCTAACTTCCACTCATACAGCTCAATTACTCCGACCGATTGGAGAGGTGCATGCTTTGGGTCGTTTTTTTGCGGGGGTTCCCCTAGAAGAATCTGAGTCTTCGTTTCCAGAGGAAAGCTTTCATTTCCTCCTTGTTTTCATGGCACACTTGTTCTCTCAACTTAGGGAAAACGTCTGCCATTCATTCCTGGCTTCAACAGGAACCGCCCACAGAAGGGAGAAGGAAAGAAGGAAGCAAGGAAAGAAAGGAGAAATAGATTAGTTCGATTTGCGTGGCTTGCTCTCAGCCCCTCTTTGAATCGGTCGTCTTGCGCAGCAAAGCCTGACTTGTAGCAATTCAAAAACCAGCGCACGAAATGACGTTGGTTTGCTTCTTGGGTTGCGAGAATCAGCTGACAAAATCGAGCAAGCAATGTTCCATGTAAGAGGAAGAGCTTAATGATTCAGTTTTTTGCTCCACAATAGCTCATTCTGGATCCAAAAGTAGAGGATCCATGTAGGGTTGAACGGTGAGGGAACATGTTCTGTCAGCTGCAGAGGCATCAAGTAGTGGGCGTTGGAATTTGACTGAGAAGTTGTGTGTGTGTGTGTACGCGAGATCAGGCACGGAAGAGAAGTACCCGGATTCTGTGCAGTTTAAGCGCCTGCTCTGTCATCTGCTTTAGCCATCATCTTCTTGAACTCAGAATTTGCTTCTATCTGCTTGCACTGGCACTTGCACAGGCTAGTTCCAGCTTCAAACCCGGAAAATCAGTTGCAAACCATAGATAGATGCTTTGTACAGACACATAAAGAGAGCAAAGACTAGTGAAAAGCACGCAGCAGAAGAGATTGCACATAAGAATCGGGCTGATTAGAACTTTTGTCTTGCCGCTGGGATGTTGCGCAAAAGTCTATAGGTTTCCATTGTTTCGTGACGATTGAGAATCGTTCTGAGCTTGTGGCGTCTTGTTGCTTCCGAGTTTTTCAAGTGAGGTCAGTGCGAAAAAGCAGAGCAGAAGTGCCAAGGTTGGCCACTCGCGAAGCTTTCTAGGAGCGCCAGATTACAAAATCACAATGATTACAACTCAACAGTGAAAAACGATGCCAAGTGTGAACTTTGTAGGGTTGTGGGAGACTCTCTCCAAGGTGGGCTGCGATCCTTGTTCCAAGCTTTTTCAGGCACTGACCAGCGGGAGACTTTTTCTTCCCATTGCCAGACGCCACACCTCAATTCATGAACTTGTGTTCCAATATGATTGCTTACTGATCAAAAATGATCGAGATACTGCAAGACAGTACTGCTTCGCGTTGCCTGCCAAAAAAAACAGCTGTGTGTCACCTTCATGGCCCTAGCGGCCGTAGCTTTCGTTCGCTCTTCTCTCAAGTGCAACCACTGCAAGGGCGCTTGCTTCTTTGTCACTTCCTTCGCCGGACAAGGGCCCTGAAACACCGAAGAGCCCGGAAGTCTCAAAGGAGGCCAAAACACTTGTTCGACTTGAACCTGAACTTGTGTGACCTGCTGCGGGTTTCTGCTCTGGAGCCAGCGGTTTTTTTTGTGAAGTGATCTGAAGCGAGAATGCCGAAGGCCACTACTGCGGCTCCGATATCGTGAGGAGCGAGGCGCGGGCGGCGACAAGTCACAGAAGTCAGGGAAGGCTCAGTTGTGGTCGGAGCTTGAATCATTCTAACACTCACGCAGAAGCTTACACAGCTTGAACTGGTTTGTCATGTTTCTTCGGATATTATGTTGGGTTTGCACGAGTTCTTGTGCGGGGCAGATCAAGGAGCATTGGGCTTGGCAGAATGATGTTCGGGTTGCGTGCAGGGATTCGTTGTGAGATCTGCACTGTTGCGTGTAGGACTTGAGTCAACCCAGCAGCTTGAAGCAGTCTGCCATTGATGTTTTGGCACATCGAGTCGCGGGAAGTGACCAGGTGTGAAGGCGTCCCCACACACACACCCACTCATGCACCCACCCACCCATGCACGCGCACGCGCGCGCACGCACGCAAGCATGCACGCACTTGACACCGGTTTTAGTCTCGGAGGACTATCCGTCTTCCGATCACACACAGCGAAGAGATCACACAAGACACCACACAAGTGGCAGGTCACGTGGCTGATCAGGCCATGCATCACCAGGGATGCCAGGGCGGTCTTCTTCGTTGGCAGTTTCGGTGTTCCCTTATATGCTCGGGGTGCCCACACACACTCTCGTGCCATCCTCCGTCTGGTACATACATCATTACAGACACAGACGTGAAGATGCTGGCACAGAGGCCAGCATGGAACTCTGCACGAAACGCTGCCAGCCAAGGAGCCCAGTGCCATCACTCCCAGCGCTTCATCACTCCCAGCGCTTCCAGATGATACTTTCGGATTCTTTGTTTCGTCGTTTCGTTGAACTCAGAGTCGAGCTCTGTGGGAATCAAGTCTCAAATGTTGAATATGCCCCCCCCCCCCCTCCCCCGTAGACGCTGGCGTTGTTTGAACATTACGGGGGCATCTTGTAGTGATTGTAGTGTGGATGGCAGTATACACACCACAGCCCACCTGCCTGGACGATGTGTTTTCCATGCTATTCCGTTTACACATGCTCAAACTGTTTTTCTAACTGCGCACTGCTTTGTAAAGTAGTCCCAATGTCAACATCTCGAGGACGCCTTGTCACTCTCATTCACTCCCTTTTTCCCTGCCCCAACTTGATGACTTTGCTGCCAGGAGCCACCATTGGACTACACCTTCTTGGCCCAAATGACGGAGGATGATGTTTGAGTGTCATATTAGTGTCATCACCTGCCAGCTGGACCGTCTTGAGCAAATGTGAAAGTTATACCCAGCGATTCAAACCTGTGAACACGTGCTGAGCCTCGAATTGTCGATGCGGAGTGGCAACCGAATCAGCCAGGCAGGTGGCAACAAAGTCACATAAGATATGCGATTTCTGATGCCGCCCGGGCCTTTCTGCCTGCCTCGCATCCTGTCTCTCGCAGGTGGTCTGCCAGTTGAGTGCCGCAAGCCGTTCCCTGCGCAAGACTTGCAAGACTTACAAAAGAGGCTCGGCTTTCAACGTTGGTTAGGTTCACTTCCACTCGTTCGACGTCCGCCTTGCCCGCGATCAAGAGCATGATTTGAAATTGTCTTCCGGGCATTGCTGCTCATCCCCTTTGCCTCTAGAATGCCGTTGGCGGTCAAAGCTGTTCCGGAAAGGCTTCTTCAAGCTCACGTGCACTGTGCCCTCCACTCCTGACTTATTCAACGCGCGGTGAGACTTAACTGCCCCCCAGCAGAAGATTCGCCAGGCTGTCATGCGTCACCAGTCCTAAGCCCCAGTGTCGCGTGGATACTACAAGGCTCGGGACAGGTATACATGCGGCTGGCAGATTTCTTGGCTTCCGCCTTCAGTTCAGTCAGCAGGGGGCAGGCAAAATGCTCAAGTTCGTGGACCAGTGGTAGTGACAGGTGAGTAGTACTAGTAGTCTTGTGCCGGCTGAGCCAGCCATGCAAATGCATCCGCTGCAAAGCATTCTGCAAAGCACCGTGTGGGCTCTCAGGCTGATTAGCCTGGACTGCTAGTGGCTGCTAGCGCAGGGCACCAAGTACGGTTTAGGCAGGTCTGACTTCCAGATTGATATCAGGGGTAAACCAAAGAGATTGAACCCACCGGCCGCCTGCTGCAGGGTCGCTGCGCCTTCCGAAGTTCAGTTGCCCAGAGAGCAACTGCTGCCATGATTCAATGACACTTACCTTCAAAGTGGAACACACAGATCACAGCGTGTGCTGGCCCCGGCTTCGCCTGTGAAGCAGGGGGTTGTCTTAGTCTTCAAGCCGGCGACAGCAAACATCATGAGGCCCCTGATCGTTTCTTCAAGTGTGCCTGTGGCGGGTGGTGCAACCCAAACAAACCTGTTTTCACTGCCCCACAGCTTCATTCCAGCACGTTTCAGCTGCTGTTCGAAGCGGACAGTCGACTCAGTTGGCAAGAGACCATAAGTCTGCATTGCGACATGCAGCTCCTCTGCGAGTGCTCCCGGTCCTTCACTGCATTCGCTACTTGCACCTCTGATTCCGCACTGTCCATGTAGAACGTAGAGTGCTGCATGGAGACCTGAGCCATGAAATGCCATAAGATTTGCGACGCCGCCGACGCCTTCTCCGGTTGCTGTGCAGCCAAGTGCCACGTGCCACCTACGGCCTGGCGAATCCTCGCGGTGCAAAGCTGTGCTTGCTTGCTCCGCACGTACTACTGTGCTGTTACTGTGCTGTTCCACGTCTAAGTATTCGCACATGTCGAATCTGTTGAGCCTGTGTCGGCGCTGATGGGCTGATGGGGGACCGAGTCTCTGAGAGAGAGAGGGCCATGCCACGCGTGCCCGGGTGCGACTTGCGTTCGTCGTAGCTTGCAAGGAGCTGTGAGGTGTTCGACAGCACGCTGCTTGCCCTTCCCATGCTTTCAAGCACTGGGCAGAACCAAGATTTGCTAGAGGTGATGGGCTTGTCAGGCCCTTCCGAGCCTCCACCCATTTGGATGCTTCCATGTCGTGTTCGGTCAGGTGCTTCCGCTTCGACCCACTCCGGCATGCACGGCCGGTTGAAAAGTGCACGTTCGAAGCAAGTGCACCATGTGATTCACATGCATGAGCCCAACATGCATTTGCCGGCAAAGGCTCAGGCGACGTCTGCATTTGCCTTGCTCAGCATATGTGTCATGATGGAATTCCTTTCCTGCTTTGTCAGCAGACGAAACTAAGAAAAGGACGAGCGAATCATGTGTAAGCGTTCGGGGCGAGGGTTTCGGCCCCTGAAAGTGAGACTGGTGCGGCATTTGTTCGGCATTGCAAGCACTGGCCGGGGCGGGTGTGGTGGTTTGCTTTCTTGAGAAGCGGTGATGCGTTAAACTCCCTGTCTCTGCGGCGCCACTGAAAGGAATATTGTAGATCTGCTTGCATGTCAAGTTACAGCCCGAAGTTTACCGTGGACTTGAACTGAGATGCAAGGCCACCAGTGGCGGGTTTCGCTCCAGGTTTGAGTCTGTGTTTCGCTCGAGCTGTTCCTCAATGAGGATTTCGCATGAGCGGGATGTGCATTTTCAGGTCAAGCCCCACACGATGTCTGCAGTTGGATCACTCGGCATATGTGTTACGATGGAGTTCCTCTCATTCCTTTTCCGCGTGCTTCCGGAATCACGAGCGAAGCACCAGCATTTGTATGCAGCCGTACCGCCTACCAGGGCATCATTTGTACCGACGCCACTGGCAGTTGCTTAGAGGCTCCAAATGTGAGTCTGGTGTCGGTTGTCCGACTTCTGTGCGATGGCTTTGCTGTCCAGCTGGGTCTGTGTGAGCATGACGTCGTTTGCAGCACGCGAAGTGTGCGCTTTGGGGCACACGCTCGAGAGAAACGTGCAGCCGGAAAGTGACAGCCGTGCAGCAGCAGTGCCGGAGTTCTTGTTCTCTTGAGGCAGGGCGATGCCTTCACTTCGCTGACAGGGCAACGCTTTCGGTTCCCTGGCTCCACAGCGACACTGACAGGCCGTGCTGCAGCCGTGCGTGCATGTCAGGACACGGCCCGAAGCATACCACCTGCACAAGAGAGCGCTCGATCGTGTGGCTTCTCCCTCATGTCCAGATCTTTAGTGCACGGCCTGGCCGGCCTTGCTCCAAAGAGCTCCTTGTCGCATGTTTGCACTCGCTTGTCGCTGCTGGATGAATGGGATGACCTTAAAGCAATCCAAAACAGGGCTGTGTTCTCAGTATGGCTCCAATTCGTACCTGTGCCCATTGCTTTCGGAGGCCGATGCTGTGTGCTCTCTAGGGGAACCTACCGAAGTCGTGCGCCACGGAATTTATAATCCAGCAGGGCTGGTTATCCTCCTGTGAGGCAGTTCTTCAATTTGGCGCCAGTTTACTTCTCAGACATCAGGAGGCCCCCTTCTCCCCTGCGCCTCCTCCATGTTTGCTTGTGACAGGTGCCGTCCATGCACTGCCAGCCCAAAGGCTCCCTTTCCCATCTCTTCGTTTCGTGCCTCGACAGCGCAGCTGCGTTCAGCGGCAAGTTGCGAAGAGTGGTTGACAAGAACCATGAGCCTGCTCTGCGCCAGCATGGTGAATCTCAGCGAGTCCAGCACTGCATGCGCTGCTTGCACCTCTGATTCCGCGCTGTCCATCTAGAGTGTAGAGTGCTGCATGGAGACCTGAGCCATGAAATGCCATAAGATTTGCGACGCCGCCGACGCCTTCTCCGATTGCTGTGCAACCAGGCGCCACGTGCTACCTACGGCCTGGCGAATCCTACTGATAAGCGGCATTCTTGTGGTGAGAGGTCCACAGGCTCATCTTGCCGACTTCTGGCCCCCCCCCCTGCACACTTCGTGCGATGCGCTGCGTCCAGCAAGTGTTCAGGGCCATTCTGCCTCAAGAACTCTCGAGCTGTGCTGGCTCAACACGGTGATTAGATTCACTGCTTTGAGCAGGGACCCACTATCGGCCACGATCTGATGGAGGCCGCCCGCACCTTCCTCGTTGGAGTCTGCAGACCCAGCTGTGAAGGGTCCGTCCAGCACTCCTGCAGCCATGAGGGCCGCAGCAGCAACGCGTGCAACGGCCCCGGACAACGCCTTCAAATGGCAGGCAGCACTCAGGTTGCCTGCTTGATGCCACGGGTGAGTTCCGCAAGGGCGCACACGCATGCGCTTGCTGGTGCCAAGGGGTGCCTGTGAGCATGCCTGCACGTATTACGTGTTGCAGCTTGCGAGCTGATGTGTGCTGATAAGTGGCGTTCTTATTCTGCCAACGCCTTCACATTTTTTGAGTCCTTTTCCGAATCTCCAACCATTTAACGCTTCGGTCTGCCTCGACCCACTCAGACATGTATGGCCGGTTTTGCATTGCCAGGTGCAGGTTCAAGCAGGGCGCACCTTTGATCCAAATTCGTGCAAGACACATGCATGTTCAGACACAGGCTAAGGCAGGCTATTCGCTTGGAATGTTTCGCAGAGACCTAACTGCCAGTAGCCAAGAGTAGAACCCTGGTGCCGCGCTTAAGTGCAGTTGCCCCAGGCTGCCTGCTGGGCCTTGGCTTGCACAGTGTGCTGCCAGATGCCACCTATACCGATACTGGCCTCTTTCTTGCCTCTCACAAATGGCCATCCTCGAGCGCAAGTTGCCAAGCTGATTTAAGCTGCGTAATGTCATGTGATGTCTTGAGCTCAAGCCCTGGCCATCTACCCCAAAGCTTACGTCCTGCAAGTATCTCGGCCCACTTCCGTATTGGGTAGCCAGGTAGCAGGTAAGACTTTGATCTTTGATCATCATACCGCCACTCAAACTCAAAACTGTGTTCAACCAGAGTTGATGACCAAGCCATCTCCGGCCTGTCCTCTGTACGGGCGGTGCGCGCGGTGCGCGCGGCGCACGAGATCGGCTCCGTCCATTGCGCACCTGGCTGCGCCCGCCTGCGCCCGCCCCTGACTTGAAGTGCTCTCGGAGTGCGTGGCGTGCCCGCCTTTTGGCCCAAGCTCCCAGCCGAAGGCGCCCTGCACCTTCAGCTCAGCCTGGATGCGCCATGCACCTCCCTACAGCGGTAGCGGCATCTATCGGTGCGGCACCACGCCTGTTAGCACGGCCAACCCATCCCTCGGCAACCTGCGATGAGCCCTTTAAATTGTCTTGGAGGCAGGAGCTGCGGTAGCTTGCTTACGAAGTTGCTTACGAAGCCCTTTGCGAGGCCCCGCTTCCATGTTGCGTGCTCGGGGCTCCTCTGCGTCGGCTCTTAAGCCAAAGTGTGGCCGAAGTCAAATGAAGTGTAATAGCCGCCGGCACCACTGACCCGAAGAGAGATGCACTTAGCAACGCAAGCACGTAGTTGCAGCCAAAGAGGCTCTCAGTTTAAAGTGGCGCCGTAGCTCGGGCAGCGCGCGTTGCAAGGAGCCTGCCCGCAGTCCAAGCACATTGGACCATTGGAGGGCGGCGGCTTCCGGCATGCGTTGCATGCCGAAAAGTCTGAGACGTGCGCGCGCTGTGCAGTCGGCCACCAGACGCCGCTTGCAACGGCCATCGGCGTGGCTGAAACCTTCAAGCTCGCCTTGACCATGCTCCGGAGATTTTCTTAGCAAAGGCCAGCCCGAAAGCATTGATCAATTGACCAGAGAAACTGACAGTGGTGCCAACAGGCGCCAACGGCGCCAACCATCAACAGAATGCCAGGAGGGCCGTGCTTTAACACAATACCGACACTCATTTCGGAACTGTGAAAGCGACAGCGAGCAGCCATAGCAAGCCGCAGCAAGTTGCGACTCGCTATGCCACTTTTCACACCCTCTGCCCTGCGCTGACAGGCTGGGTCAATGCTCAGTGCTATGAGCCGACCTCCTTTTTGGCTCGCAGCAGTGGAGAATGTCTGGTTGTTTTGTCGTTCTTGATGCAAAAGTGCCGCTACCCCTGCATTGTACGTGTCTTGTCGGAAGGACGTTTCTGGGTTCTGCTACCATTCTGACAGCCGAAATGTGCACGACAAGGAAAGGTCAACTTGGATCAAGCATAGTTTGAGGTGGCCTCGCACAAGGGCTCGTTCAGAGCACCATCATCCCATGTCGCTGGCAACGCCGACGTCGTGGCATGCCCCCGGAAATTTGCTTAGCAAAGACGGCTTGACGGCCTGCCCGAAAGGATTGACAACAGCCAGCCCCAACCTCCGTCTTAAGAGTCCGCAGCTTGCGACATTGGAGCGACATTAACGCAGTGGAGGATTTCTGGTGCCAATTCGTTGATCACCACGCAACAGAGCAAAGCGAGCACCTTTGCGTTTGTATGTGTTTTGGCCTTGCTGGGGCGTTCATTGCTTGTGCTGCCAGAAACAGCAGTTCGATGAAGACTTGTGACCATACCCATGCGCATGACAGGGAAAGGTCAGAAAGGTTCAGTGGCCATAGCGCGGTTCGTTCCACACAGCGCAATCATCCCATGCACACAATTCCGAATCACCCCGTCGTAGGGGGCCGGGAAATTCTGTCCCATCATGGCCGGACTCACAGGCGTGTTCCCTATAGTATAGTTCCTTTCGCATCTGCCTTGCGGATTTCATCAAGCACAACTTTGAGGGAGCTTTGAGCAAGACTGAGCGAATGGCGCAAATGTCCATAAGTGTGTAGAGGTCTTGCAGGCCAATCCCTCGCACACTTCCCGAAGCTAGACGACCTTTGGGTGATGTGGGCGAGGAGGACGACAGTCGCTTGAGCTCTCAGCATGGCTTTGTTTGCCGGATGGTTTCAACACATCCACGGTGGTTGCGCTCCGATTGCAAGCATTCGTGTAGAGCGCGAGCAGGTTGATCACGACTGTGCCATACAAACCTCAGCAGCTCGCTACAGGGGGCTGAGGACGGGACTGGCAACTGTCAGCGTTTGCTTGTGGCTGCTCCGCGTTGCTGCCTTGGGCATCAGGGTTCCTGGCCGCAGGCCCCGCGCTTCTTCTGAGTCGCCCACGGACGGCTGACTGCTCCGAGATCCTCTCTTCAAAAGCCTTGAGCGCTTCACAGTTGTGCTGCGTGTTCCTCGGGGGTCATGTTGGGCCCACAAAGATCCCTCGGAATGATGGGAGCCCACCTTCTGCGAGAGTTCTGAAAGACCCGGAGCTAGAGACAGCACTTCCTTCCGAACCGGGGGAGTTTGCTTCGCAAGGACGTGCCTGTGTCCTCTTGGCAATGCTCATTACGAGTCTTGGGGAGGCCAGAACATGTCCTCAAGCTAGACGACCGCGCTGGGCGACATGGGTGGTTCGGATGACCGTCCACCTGAGCTCTCAGCAAAGCTTTGCTTGCCGGATGGTCTCAGCTCGACCGACTGAAGTTGACATCCGCAGTGCTCCGATGGGAAGGTGCGCAGCATTGCCGGTTGATTGTGCCATGCAGAGTTCGGGAGCTTGCGAAAGAGAACCGAGGGCAGGTTTAGCGAGAATCTGTGTAATTTCCTTTTGGCAGCTCCACGTTGCCGCCTTGGCCAGCACGGTTCCCGCCAAAACATCAGCACGGCGGCACTTCTGAGTGGCCCGGTACCGGCCTCTATCACGATTGACGGGACTTCTGGAACTAAACAGAGGCGCTGCAGTTGCATCGAAGCTTTGACGGCGATGCCCCGAAGCCCGAAAAGCTGTCTGAAACCCAGAGATACTTAGGAGGCTTAGGGCTTGGCAGCTGGCGCTGCGCTCCAGCCCTATGCGCAATAAGGAGCCCAAAGCCCAGATAACTTGCGCCACTGTGCTAGGCTTACCCGAAATGCCCAAAAGCTTCAGAGGAACAGCTGCCAAAAACCGATGGGAAGGTTCGCAGCATGCGCCGGTTGATTGTGCCACGCAGAGTTCGGGAGCTTGCGAAAGAGAACCGAGGGCAGGTTTAGCGAGAATCTGTGTGATTTTCTTTTGGCAGCTCCACGTTGCTGCCTTGGCCAGCACGGTTCCCGCCACAACATCAGCACGGCGGCACTTCTGAGTGGCCCGGTACCGGCCTCTATCACGATTGACGGGGCTTCTGGAATTAAGCCGAGGCGCTGCTTTTGCACTGAAGTTTGGACGGCGCCCCGAAGCCCGGGAATGCGGTTTGAAACCCAGAGATACTTAGGAGGCTTAGGGCTTGGCAGCGAGCGCTGCGCTCCTGGGAGCAACGACGGGCCCTATAAAGGATTGACTACCTTCCGTTTTGGCCTACAGGAGCAGGAGCCACAGGAGCCGCAGGAGCCACAAGAGCCACAAGAGCCGCAGCCCGGGGGGCTCTCCGCCCAGGCCTTGTTCGCCACGATGAGCAATACCACCGTGAGCACCCTCCTTTCCGCACGTGTCGTGGAAACGGCGCAAGGATGTGCCTTAGGTGCCTTGGCCTTTCTGCCAGCATAACAGTGCGATCCGGTGCGATGACAACTTAAGCACCCATCACAGTTCTCGCGCGCATGACACGGGGAAGGCCGGAGCTCACACGCTCTTCCCCATGCTCGGGCACTCCGCAAAGCTGTTGATTTGTTGCCGTTCCGCACCGCCAAGTCGTGCGGCACCGCCAAGTTGTGCCAGAACCCACACAGGGCCGGGAGCTCTGTGCTTCGCTTGCGGCGCGTCTGAGCTGGGATGGTTCAGGCGTCGCGAAGACAGCTCCTGCTGTTTTTGTCCGATAGCTCTTTTCTTTGTTTTTCTCTGAAGGGGATGTCCCCAATTCCCGAGACTTTACAGTACTAAGTTCCCTGAGTTCTTGGCCCAGCCGATGGCAAACCTCTAGGTTCTACCAAAGAGTTGCACAGCATGCTCCTTGGGAAGCACGTGGGCGAAAGGAGGAGATTCATCGGCCCGTCGTCACTCGCAAGCCTTCGGCCTCGAAATGAAGTTGGGAGCTCGATTTCTGCTTGGCACATCGTCTTGAAAGATCCAGAGCCAGGGACAGCAGTTTGCGATGCGCTGGCGCGCCACGACAGCTTGAGCAAGCGATTCGCAGCATTGTCCAAGAGAGCAACTTTGGTAGCGTTGGCTCCCGGCACGGGCAAATCTACCCTGACTGTCCTGCTCAACGAGGCGCTGGCAAGAAAAGTAGACCCAATGCAATTTGTCGAGCTTCACATCGGAAGATTGCCGAAGTCTGTGCACTACACGGCCCTGGCTTTGAGAGAAGCTCTGGGGTTCAAAGCTCCTGTTTGTGAGTACTTCGCGGATTCCGATGTGGTGCTTGAGTCGCTTGACCCACGCTGGAGACCCCGTGCAGAAAAGCTGATGGCGATCGCTGAGACGTCAGGGCGGATGCCTCCAGGAGCATATGAGGAGCTCATCTTGGACTTCTGGGAGCAGGTTGATCCTGCGGAGCTCCCGCAGGTCCTGCTCATGAACAATTACGGGTGTGAGGAGGCCCCGTGGTTCACACTCCGTGCCAAACTGCCGCTCAAAGAAATGGAAAGTCGGTGGAGAGGCAGAATCTCATCGGAACTGAGTGATGCTGAGGCGGAAAAGGCGACTCGCAGCTGCCGTTTTGGGTGGCACGACATGATCGGGGAAGTCCTCGAGTTCCCTGAGATTGTACAGGCATTAGTTTGCTTGGCAACGACCCCTACTGCCTTCCGTCTTGGCTTGCCACAGGAGCCGCAAGAGCCGCAGCCCGGGGGGCTCTCCGCCCAGGCCTTGTTCGCCACAATGAGCAATACCACCGTGAGCACCCTCCTTTCCGCACGTGTCGTGGAAACGGCGCAAGGATGTGCCTTAGGTGCCTTGGCCTTTCTGCCAGCATAACAGTGCGATCCGGTGCGATGACAACTTAAGCACCCATCACAGTTCTCGCGCGCATGACACAGGGAAGGCCGGAGCTCACACGCTCTTCCCCATGCTCGGGCACTCCGCAAAGCTTTTGGTTTGTTGCCGGACTCTGTCAGCTCGACCGGAAGTTGACATCCGCGGCAGTTGCGTAAAGGGCAGGGTTTCGCATAGAGCCTGCGCAGGTTGATTGTGCCATACAAAGCTGAGCAGCTTGTGGGAGAAGATGTTGGAGCCACAGTCACGTGCTGGATTCTTCCAGAAAGCTGCCCAGAATCCGAATGAGCAAAACCGGCGTGAGCACCCTTGCTTATTATGTATGTGCCTAGGTGGGGCGCTGTCGTGCTGTGGTCTTCCTGCCAGCGTCACAGGTCGCTGATGTCTTGTGTCAACACCCATCGCGATGCTCGCTCACAGAAATCAAGTGCCCGCACGCAATTCCTGAAGCTAGAAAACCGCTTTGAGTGATGGGGCCGAGAAGGACGCCCGTCTATGTGGGCTCCCAGCCAGGCTTTGTCTCAGCAACTCCTCGGTGGTTGCCTTGACGGGACGCACGAGCGCAGAGTGTGCGCAGGTTGATTGCGCCATACAGAGTCACAGAGTACAGCGGCTCCCGGAATTTGTCGGAGGGTCTCAGCTCAACCTGAACTTGGCATCCACACTGTGATGGCAGGTGCGGCGGGCCCAGCCCAGAACGGAGGCGATGAAGAGCAGCTCCGCCTTAGCAAGGCAGCTCGGCGGCGATCTAAGTTGAGCCTAAGCCTTTTCTTCAAGATGCCTCGAGCAAAGTAGGAGTAGGGGTGCCACCAACACATGTTGGCTGTTGCCTTTGGTCAGTTGCCGCGGTCCGATTTGGCCCCTGAGTGTTGAGTGTCCCGGAACGCTCAAGCCATGGCCACTGAAGCAACAGGTTTGAGCCCACAGCGAAGCTCTCCCGTGCACTTTTTCTCTCAGGAATGCCTGGAGGATGCTGCTACGTGCTGCAATTCGGGCATCGTCAAGCACCTCATTCCTTCACTTGCCAGGCCTCAGCCGCCGCAGCTGCCAGTCAACGAAGTAGTAACTAAGCCATGGGCGCTTTAGCCAGCGAAGCTATAGGCAGCTGAGAAGGCTGGGAAATCGCGACATGCACGATGCGTGAGCAGACGTTGCAAAGGGCTTCAGCGGCTCAAGCTCGATCTCTGACCCTGTCTCGCCCTCACCATGCTACCACATCTCGCCCCGGCGGCTGCTTGTTGAACTCCACGCGGGTTCTGCAAGGAATTCGCCGACAGAGCTCCCGGCGCAATCTGCGGAGCTTCGAGAGGCCTCAGCACCTGTTGCTGCGGCCCCCCTTAAAGCGGGCCGCCGCTGTGAGCTTCAAATTGTGAAGGCTTCGTTTGCCAGGCCGGTCGCCGGAGCTGCGAGCCAACTATAAGGAACTAAGCCCTCGCCCGCCACAGCGCCATAGCGCCATAGCTGGGGCTGAGAAGATGCACCTGAGCACTCAGGCCGCGCGAGCCGAAGTTGGAAAGGGCTCAAAGGGCTCAAAGGGCTCAAGCTCTGGCAGCGCCTCGCTATGTCTTGCCACACCAGCTCGTTGAACTGCACTCGGCACGGTCTGCGACCCATTCGTCAGCGGAACTCCCTGCGCAAATTGTGGAGCTAGAGGGCGGCGCGAATGAGCTGGAGCTTCTAGTGCTCGGAACCGCAAGAGGGTTCAGCCGGCTTAGCGTTCATTACGTAGCCGCCACCCTCGTCGAATTGCGGAGCTTGCAGAAGCCACAGCGGCTGCGAAGCCAGATAAGACCAGCCGCCCCTTGAGCTGGCAAGTCCCGACAGCGGCAGGCAAGAAACCACGGCAGCTCCAACCTGAGTGGGATCAAAGGCGCAAGGAGATGCAGGGGTGCAGTCAGCGGGCCTTGCTCTCAACTCTAAACACAGCCGTGCCGACATGCCGCTGAGACGTGCTGGGATACCGGGCAAGCGCCAAATGAGCTGTGGCCCAAGGATCAAGCGCTGCACGTGTTGCCGTCCTATAGGCTGGAGGCACCTGTCCAAAAGCTGAGCGTCACTCGCCTGCTCGTTCTGCGAGGCTTCTCGCGCCGACTAGGCAGAGAACATGGTTGCCCCGGCTTGCGTGGTCAGGCCGACCCGGCTCGCAGGTCAGGGCTCGCACAGCCCGGGCCGAGGATGTTGCGCGCTGCTGCCTTGCGCATCGCATGCGCTGCTCCTCCGGGCTTTCCTTTCTTGATGACCAGAGGTCCACCTCGCCATCCACTCAGCCGAACGCAGGTCATCGCGGGACCTTGAGACAGCCTCTGCGATAGTCCCGCGGGGCCGCCGTTGTGCCAAGCACAGGCTGCCCCAAAGTAGCAGCACTTGAGTTGAGCGCTCGTCCAATGCCAGCTGCGAGTGCCAAGGCACGTCCAGGCGCAGCCGCGCAGGTGCGCGTTGTGGCGGAGCGGTTTGCTTGGATTCGGAGTTTGCGACCCGGTGCTTCACAGCCGCGGCCTTGAATTGTGACGCTGCCTGTGCTGGTGCTTGAGGCACCTAGAGTTCACCACTTTCGCAGCATCTTCACCGCAGCTGTTTGGTCCGATGGCATCCAGGAGGGCGGAGCGATACGCTGCACCGTGCCCTCGCCGGGCGCGCATCCGCAGGCAGCACACCCATTTTGGCATGACCGCTTGAGCCACTTGTCGGCATGTTTCGATGTGAGGCGGCCAGAGCAGAATTCAAGAGGTCCGAGCCTGGCAGGTTTCGGCGTTGTCCGAACTCCATGCCCTCGTCCCGAGGTTTCTGGGCCCGCGCTTGTACTTGGCCCACGGCATTCCGACACAGCGCTGCTGTCTGTAACGTATACGTGTTCATAGTGTCACGCTCTGCACAAGCCGCACAGCCGGCTGCCATAGGCTGCAGGATGCCATGCCCCCTGCCCGTTTGAGTCTCCGGCGGAGTGGGGCAAGCAGCCCAGGTTTCTAAAGAGGCGGGCTGTTCTGAGCATGCCCCGCTGGCTGCGAGGCGACCAGCACAACACTGTGAGCCACATTGTGTCAGCACGCCACTGCGCGTGAGTGCGCCACGTGGGCAGTCGTTCCGTGACATCGTCGAGCACGACGACGGCCAGATGGCCGGATGGGTGCCGCATCTTATCTGCCCTTCCTCCGGCCCGGATGCCGGCAACTTGGTGATGCGCTGGCCTTGACCACAGCTCCGCTTCTTCCGAAGATTCTGCTTCGGCCGACCTCCTTAGGAGTGGTGCCTCAGAGCCTCAGGGACGTGCTCTGTGCAGTTTGCGTGTTTGCACACCCTGTCTGAAGGGGGTTTCTCCGTGCCAGTGCTGCTATCAGTGTGGGTTGCAGCATCGGGCGCCATGTGCTCTGCTATAGCGCTGCGCTAGCGCGCCCTGCCGTAGCAACTCAAGTATTACAATCAGTTCAGATTCGCTTCGTCAGGAGACCTGGTGCCAAATCAGAGCCTAGCGCAGGGTGCGTCTCGAGCCTTGGCAAGCCCCTCAACTCCATGACCGCCTGCTTCACAGGACGCAGCTTGAGCGGCTGCACGACGGCAAGGCCGTCAAGGCCTTGGTCAGGGGCACCTCGGGCCAGCCAGCGGTCGCCGGATGAATTGCAGTTGCCTCATACTCATGACTCCCCACTGTGCCGCGATGCGGTGTGCGGCTCCCTGTACTCCTTGTGCGAAGCCTTCAGTTGCAGGGCACAGATCCCAAGGATTGTTCCCCGGTGTTTTCTGGAAAGGCGCTCTTTCCACGTGATCAGAAGTGAAAGACAGGTCGCTTCTCAGTCCACTTGCAATGCTTCAGCTGTAAGCCATATGCCCTAAGGGACCGAAGCCATGGTGATGGACGATGAGAGCCTCACACCAGCTTTGCCGTGGCACTGTCCGAGCAACCTCTTGCAAGTTCCTTGACCTGGCCCAGGTGCATCATGCTCATGTCCTCCGACCTTAAGATGAGCAGTAAACGGTAAACCTTGCGGCCGCGTCCTCCAACCTCCAACCAGTCCTCGCGATGAATCTTGCATGTCGAAAAAGGGGATGGACGTGCGTCCCATGGTTACTCCCTGATAGGCACCGATACGTTCTATGACCTGATGAAAGTACATTATAAAGTAAGTATACATCCATAGATGGTTGCCTCTGCGGCAGCCCGCTCTCCTCCTCTGGGCTTTGCTTGGGGGCTTTGCCGGGGATTCCAGAAATTTACAAGACTTTCCTCAAAAAGCCCTGGAATCTTGGGAATCCCCGGATCCAATAATTCCTGGAATTCTTGGGAATGAATTAGCATTCACGTTTCAGCGAATCAGCTAGCCAGAAGCCCTTTATGGAAGTACATTGGCGGCCAGATCCTCTCTCTGCCCCCTTCCCCGTCTCAATCTGCGTTTGTGTTTGTCTGGCTTCTCTCTATCCATAATCTATCAATCTCATTCTATCTCTTTATCTCTCCATTTCTCCGTCTCTCTGTTTAAATCTCTTGTACATCTCTTTGAAGATTTCTCTATATATCTTATTGAATTTCTCTATAGATATCTCTTGAAATATAATATGATTCATGTCATGGAAGATGGAAGTATCTTATTTTAATTACTTATTTCTTCTATTTATCGGCTTGTTTGATATATTTTCTTTTTCTTTGTATCGCCTTGGATATAGCATCAATTAATCATATGAACGCCTGCTAAAATTATATTTCTTGAAGCCAGTACTACGGCGGACATGAATTGTTGCGAATATCCCCATAAAAGGCTACGGGCTCGACCCCTATTTTCGCTCTGCGGCCGCCCTGTCGGATGCCCCGCCTCCTCTTCCGGTCCATTTGGCTGCTTGTGAGGGCCTTGCAGGGGAATCCTGAAAATTCCGGGAATTTTAACCCTTTTTGTCTAAAAATCCTGGGAATTTTGGGAATTACCCGGAGCTGAAAATTCCGGGAATTTTAGGAATTGTCCGGATTGAGGTTTGGGCTTTCCGGGTTGGATTTTAAGGTTCCAACACAACAATGATGACATGGGTGCCCTTTGAAAATTCCGGGAATTTTCGGGACCCGGGGGTTTTTCGGTTAAGGTTTTGGGGTTTAATAGAAATGGTATAGGGTTTGTGTCCGGCGTTTTGTCGAGTTGTGGGGGTTTTTGTTTTTTGTTGTAATGGTTTGGGTTTTGTCGGGCGTGGTGGGGGATGGATGGTTTTGGGGGTGCTGAGGGGCTGGGGCTGAGGGGTTGCGGTTGAGGGGTTGGGGCTGAAAGGCTGGGGTTTTGGGGGGTTTTGTTTTTTGTTGTAATGGTTTGGGTTTTGTGGGGTGTGGTGGGGGGTGGGTGGTTTTGGGGGGCTGAGGGGCTGGGTTTGAGGGTCTGCGGTTGAGGGGCTGGGGTTGAAAGGCTGGGGTTTTGGGGGGTTTGTTGTAATGGTTTGGATTTTGTCGGGCGTGGTGGGGGGTGGATGGTTTTGGGGTGTTGAGGGGTTGGGGTTGAGGGGCTGCGGTTGAGGGGCTGGGGCTGAAAGGTTGGGGTTTTGGGGGGTTTTGTTTGTTGTTGTAATGGTTTGGGTTTTGTCGGTCGTGGTGGGGGATGGTTTTGTCGGGTGCGGCGGGGGTGGGTGGTTTTGGGGGGCTGAGGGGTTTGGGTTTGAGGGGCTGCGGTTGAGGGGTTGGGGTTGAAAGGTTGGGGTTTTGGGGGGTTTGTTGTAATGGTTTGGATTTTGTCGGGCGTGGCGGGGGGTGGAAGGGCTGAAAGGTTGGGGTTTTGGGGGGTTTTGTTTTTTGTTGTAATGGTTTGGGTTTTGTCGGACGTGGGGGTGATGGATGATTTTGGGGTGTTGAGGGGCTGGGCCTGAGGGGTTGTGGTTGAGGGGTTGGGGCTGAAAGGCTGGGGTTTTGGGGGGTTTTGTTTTTTGTGGGGGGGGGTGGATGGTTTTGGGGTGCTGAGGGGTTGGGATTTGAGGGGCTAGACTTGTTGAGGGCTTGAGTTGAGGAGGGCTTGTTGAGGGGCTGGGGAGGGGTTGTTAAAGGAAGGGGTTATTGAAGGGGGGATTGATGAAGGGAGGAACTATTGAAGAGAGGGATTGTGATGGGGTTGTTGAGGATTGAGCACTTTTGTACTTTGAGGGGTTATTTGGGGGCTTGGAATCGGATTGATATTGCGATGATAATATTTCAATTATTTATTTCGATAACTTCGTAAAATCTTTAGATATATTATCTTTTATTCTAAATTTTTTCTTTTCGTGATTATTTGGATTCGCTTCAT